>CABHPR010152717.1:34337-63732 GCA_902168415.1 Peromyscus melanophrys | reverse complement strand
TTCTTATTGTATAACAAGAGACCCACAGCTATATAGGATCCCAATGTCTGTCACTTCATTTGTCTTAGAAATAAGAAAAGCAGCTTTCTTTGATGAAGTTAATCAAGACTTAAGCAGAAAAGATGAGGTAAAGAAAGAGAAGCAAATATACTCTGTATAACTTGATGAAATGACCTAGGCTGTTGACACTACCACACGGGAGGTAAAGGTATGAGAATCAACAGTTCAAAGCCTCTAGGATAAATGAGAGACCTTGCCTCAAAACAAACAAGTTATCTATGTTACTTTGGGGAAGTAATAGTCTTACAATCACGTTTTTATTTCCTCTTTCAGAATATATTCCATACAATACCCTGGACATTTCCTGGCTGACTTTCCCCAAATTTAAGCTCCATTAAATAAATTCATTTCTATTGGAATTATGTTTTACCACATGCAAGAAACTCAGCACTATCTCTCAGCAAGCATTCACTGGCTAAATGAATCAAGCAAGCAATCAATCATACCTCAGTCAACATCCTTCTCTAACTAGGTAGCTGCTTTTTACTATAGTCAAGCAGGCTGGACTGCCAAGTTATGTCTCAAAGGGAAACACAATCTTTTTTTCAGATGTAGAAGTATTTTTCTATCTCCTCACTGAATGTAAAAATTTACTACCGAAAACCAGGTCATTTCTAATCCTGTCTCACTTTAACCACTTCTAGTGACCTAGATGTTCTACTTGATCTATGAATAGCTATGGCTACTAGGAAACACTTCCTTACAGCTGTCTGTCTCAAGAATCTCACTCATTGGACTTATTTTGATGTGGTGTACTACAGTAGTGTGCATAATGACAGCTAATACAGTTGTTTAGAATATTGTCATACCCTGATGTCTTCTTCTCAATGCTTCTTCCTTTGAATCATGGGTGATCAATCTATTTTTTGAGTCATATTCTCAACCTCTTTTTGCCCTTGCTTTTGTGTTCTAAAGTTGCTCCTAAAATGTGCACATATTGCTATCTAATGCTCTGCTATAGTATACCCAAGATAAAAATGGTACAGTAAATACTCAGATATACACGGAAAAACGTATTTCTGTTAAGCATAACCTTATGAGTAAAATCTATGAATGTTTATTGAAAAATTAAGAACAATATAACATATCATAAAGAACATAAAACAATTCAGAGTATTCATTCCCTAGAAGAAATTTATTTCCCATACTTTTAGGTCCACTTATCTTTATTTCTTTCTTATCCATGTATACTTATACATTCATTTATGTGAATATCAGAAAACTACACATATATGTATACCTAAATAAATATATAGTATTTTGATATCATTTTAAAAACTTGTTAAAACTGGTAAACATTATTGCCTGGCTACAATTTAAATTCTGTATCAATGTTTGTAAATTTGTGCTTATAGATAAAAGGCAGAACACAGATATTTCATTTCCTCAAGAACTGAAGAGCATGAAGGAAACAGAATATTTTGCAAGTTTCTCTTGAAAAGTGGGTAACATGATGACCCTGACTCAGCACTTGAATACCAAAAAGCTAAATAACAAAGATCAGTCTATACCAGGCAAGCATCCTCTCTACAGAGTACCTGATCCCTTTTTCCTGTTTCCTAGGGATATCCTACAATAATTGCTCTATGGTTTATGTTCCATGTACACCATCATTTTAATTGTTATAGATTTATACACAGTGGAATTTCCAGACTCTTTTTATAGGTCCATTTTTGATATAGATTAATGTTGGTTCCATGTTTTTCTTTGTATGACAGTGTTGCAGCACACAGTTCTGTATGGCATGTTCACTCAGACTTTAAAGATTACTTGTAAACGAACTCTAAACTGGATGGGGAATTGTCAGGCCAAAGTAGACATCAATATTTTATTTTATTAACTATTTATGTATATGAGAGTGTGTCTGTGTATGTGTGTATCCTGAAGAGGCCAGAATAGGGCATTGGATAACCTGAAGCTTGAGTTATAGACAGTTTTGAAGAGCCATGAGGGTTAAGGGAACCAAAGCTGGGTTATCTACAAGAGTTACAAGTGCTCTAGACTGCTGAGCCATCTCTCCACCCAACTTAGAGATTTTAGTATTAAATGTATAGTCCTTGATTGTTGTCATTCAGGCCTCCAAAGACAGCCTGCATTCTCCACCTACAATGCGTACATGAAAATAAATTTCAAAAATAGGATTTTAAAGCTTCATGTTGTATTCTTTAAATGCAGGTAATAAACATAACTGAATACATAGAATTTTTCATGAAACATCTAGTAGTTGCTTAAAGAAAGTTATAAATATAGAAAAAGTAGAGAAAATATGAACTTTTAAGAAAATTAATACTATTACTTTCAGTTCTTAAGTTTTCTGCACTTTTTATGTATGTGTCATATGTAAGAATATACATATATATTTAATTTCTATGTATATACTGTTTAATGATATCCAAGTATACTATTCAAATATAACTTTTATCTATATTACGTTTTTACTCAGAATTATAAGATGTCAATTTCCATGTCTAATAGTCTCTGTTTGGCTAATTTCCAAGTGTTTTAATATTCTGACATGTAAGATTATTTCGTAAATAAGCCCCCATTTGGGGGAAATTTAGTTGTTTCAGTTTTTTATTGATAGTTTTCTGATTAATACCATAGGAGATAGACTCCTTTGACCTTTTCTAGGTATATAGAACAAATTTCTTTCTTTCTTTCTTTCTTTCTTTCTTTCTTTTTTTTTTTTTTTTTTGGTTTTCGAGACAGGGTTTCTCTGTGTAGCTTTGCGCCTTTCCTGGAACTCACTTGGTAGCCCAGGCTGGCCTCGAACTCACAGAGATCTGCCTGCCTCTGCCTCCCGAGTGCTGGGATTAAAGGCGTGCGCCACCACTGCCCGGCACAAATTTCTAAATATGTTGTCATTACCCGTCCAATTTTTACTTCACATGGACAATTTTTTCCACAAAACCTAAATTCAGAACTTTAATTATTTTTCTCACAGTCATGTGTGATTTTTAACCCATTTGTCATACTCTGAAATAAGTTTTTTTTTTTAAATTTCACATATTCTTTTTCTTTTTGTCTTTATTACTGTTTCTTTTAACATAGTCTCCTATGGCCTAAGATCTGTCTAGCCATTAGTTCTTAGCCTAATGTTGGTGTGAAGTAT
This sequence comes from Peromyscus melanophrys, assembly GCA_902168415.1. NCBI lineage: Eukaryota > Metazoa > Chordata > Mammalia > Rodentia > Cricetidae > Peromyscus > Peromyscus melanophrys. The sequence goes on along the minus strand of CABHPR010152717.1, from coordinate 60,560 downwards.
AGGTTCACACACATTTTCTTGTTGAGTGAGCAATAAATCCAAACGGAAAGTGGTTGGTAACTCACATGGTGTTTATGCCACTATTTCACCATTGGACATGTCTTGCCAGAACAATCATTGTTATAGCTCACAGGGTTCACATTAGGTATTACTGATGTTTATTGTTCTCTTCCAGTAGCCTGCATAGCATCTTCCAACAGTATGAAAATGTCCAACTTATTTTGTATGTGTCTTTCTGCTTCCTATTATTACCTCTTCCAAACTTTTGACCCAATTTAGTAATTAACTAAACAGTTTCTAAAAAGGCCCTTGTATTTGCACAAATGTAACTGCTCAGTATTTCTACCATGACCCAGTACTGAAAATGCAGTTGTCATGGTTTATTAACACTTAGACACAAGAGTCCCTACTTAACCCCAAGAAGGCTTACCATTTTCAGAATCCACGAAAACAGTGAAAGATGCTTGGACAGTGAAGTTGCATTTGATAGTCCTTATTTACATTATAGGATATAAGAAAGCAAAATCTCTGAGAACATTGAAAATGTAAAAATGTTTATGCAAATGATAAATAGTATTTATTATTAAGTATAATTGGAGGTTGCCATCAAATCTTTTTTTTTTTTTCCTGCAAGGTGAAGTGCCACATACCATGCAAAATGAATGCTTGTAATTAATAATATTCTGATGGGGAAAATCATTTCTCAACTTTTTCATCAAAGCTCATATATTGCTAGGCAAACAACTCGATAGAATCAATGGAAGCTTAGTTTAGTGCATGACAATCTTCTCTTGCCCTCTAATTCATCACTAAATGGCTTTTTCATGGATTGCAGGCATTGAAAAGTTTTAATTGTAGCCCTGTGCTTTATTTACTGTCAGAAAAAAATTCTTTTCAAATGGAGCAAGCTGTGCTAATAAGCAGTGGGTCTGTGAGTCTTTGTCATTCACTGTGGTCAGGTTCTCCCCCCACCTCCATATTTGAACTGGCTCATACAATGCCAGTTCTGGTATTTTAAGGTTGATTTTCTTTTTCCCATCTCCCTTTCTGGTTAAATGCATTGGGATGGCACTGAGTTCATGCTTTAAACTTGGACTCCCTTAACAAATGACAGAGCTGTTTGTGTCACTCACAGCCTTTGCAGAAAGCTGGGGAAGAAAGTGGGAGAAGACAGTGATATCCACAAGACCATCAATCTGGTTCATCCAGCAAAGTATTATGCTAGCATGTGCTGAGTTGTCAATAAAAATCAGAGTGAAGACAGTAGTTCAGGGAGAGGCACAAAAAGGGAGGGCATTACAGTTTTATGAAGATAATACTTCTGGCTAGTGTGATAACTCATACTCACCTCTCAAAATGCACAGAGCACCCATTTTTCTTATTTAGCCTATCATTAGATCTCTGTGCTTTCTTGACCACTTCTCTCATCTTACCAGCTGTCCCTTTCAGGGGTTTTTCTAAAATATATGCCAGAAAGAACTGTTAGAACACAAGTCCCTATCGCTGCATCAGAAATGTCATTCTGGGGCTGGAGGGATGATTCAGTGGTTAAGAGAACCGGATGATCATCCAAAGGACACTGAGGTGGCTCACAAATACCCATACCTGCAGTGCCAGAGAATGTGATGAGCTCTTTTGACCTCTGAGTATACTTTACATACACATGGTGCATGTACATACAAGCAGGAAAAACATCCATACATCTAAAATAAATTAAATAACTTAAAATTATATAACAAATGGATCAATCTTTTATGAGTTACAAAATGTAAAACAGGATGAAGAAAACAAGTGATAGAGATGTGAGCTGAGTTTGAATATTTATTCAGTGGTACCCTGTTTAGAAAAATTCAACACCAGATTATAACCCACTACAAGTGTTTCTATTATTCCTTTCTTTTCAGGAAAAAGGGAATGCTTTTGATTTTTTTTAAATTTTACTGCTGCCTGGGATTACAGTGTAGCTTGTTGATGATTAAGAGCTAAAACTAAGAAAGAGGACATACATAGAATGTTTTGATACATGGAACATTTGGCTGTCTATAGACAGATAGGGAATGGTACTTTATAATGTTTGTAAAATGAGGGCATCTATCAGAAAAATTAACATTTGTTAAAATCAATGGCATGAAGGTATGTAGAGAAAGTAGAGGTTCTAATCCCATGCTGCTCAGGGAGTCTGAGCAATTTAGGATCTCAGAGACATATATGAGTAGTACCTCATCTGTTTTCAACACCAGATGAGAACAGCTCTATATTTTACACTTGTCTCCTTATCCTACAACTTATAATGCAGTCATACACAATGTGATGTCTGAAGTGATTCTCTGATTTTTCCCATCTACATGTTGCTGTGAGAAGAGATACAGGCAAACAAAAAGCAGTGAACATGACCTAAAATCACGAGTAAGATAAAATCTCAACCCCATTGTTTACTTAGTTATTTGAATTGAACAAGTTCTTTAATGTATCTAAGCTGTATTTGCTTTATCTATAAGAGAGAAATGGGGTCAGTCATTTCTGGGATACTGTTCACATTAGATATGATATGTGCAAAGATCTTGGTGGTGAACTGGCAACAAAAAAGACATCATGACAGTAGCTATTATCACCAACCATGAGAAAAATATGCAGTGTAGACTACCCTGAAAGGAACATATACAAAAATTTATAGGAAGAATTTAGAGTTAGCAAAGGTTTGACTGACTGTGTTGTAGTCCATGGCAAGGTCTTAATATATCAACTCAAATCTAGAAAGATTCTCAGTGGGGAGTACAGGTAACATGTTTCTAATATATGTCATTATAAGAACTGGGGCTTTGTTATTCTTTGACTCTGTACTGTTTGATTTTTCAATCTTAATAATGCATTAGAGTACTTCTGAGTTTAGCTCTCACTAAATTATAAATGCCACCATTTTATACCTAAGTATCAAATGAATTTTGTCCAGTGCTAATGGAAGAAAAATAAACATTCTGGGCTTGTTAATTCTGGCTTGCTGTACTTCTGGAATCATTCTATCTACTATAGGGTGATGTTGTCAGAGCAAGTACCTAATCATTTTAAAGCATGCTTGTGTCAGATATAGGTTCTAATTTCCAGTCACTGTGTGTACTTGAGATGTTTTATACCTATATTTCCTACTGTTTTAGCTGCTAACACACATGTACCACTTTGCTATTTTTCTGACTTTAAGGATTAGTATCAAGTACAAAGCCCACCAATTGTTGGGATCCACCATCCTTTGCATCTATTAGTACCCTTATTCCCAACATTGTTGTAATATCTAGTTCCAACCAAGCAACATTAATGAGCTAGGCTTCACACCTATCTATACCATAAACCACTTCATCAATATTAGCTCAGTTTGCATTACCTCTTCTCTCTCTCCACAGATATAAATCCATCATTCATTTGGTATGCCATATTAGATCCTTATATCAGGAAGGGAAAGGCAATAGAATCCAGAGGGACCTTTTTGATTGATTGGTAATGGCTACCAGAATCTGTAGTCAGACATTCTTTATGGCAACAAACCCCCCAAATAATGACAAAGAGACTTATTGATTATAAAAACTTGGCTTTTAGTTTAGGCTTGTTTCCACCTAGTTCTTTTTTTTTTTTTTGGTTTTTCGAGACAGGGTTTCTCTGTGTAGCTTTGCGCCTTTCCTGGAGCCCAGGCTGGCCTCGAACTCACAGAGATCCGCCTGCCTCTGCCTCCCGAGTGCTGGGATTAAAGGCGTGCGCCACCAACGCCCGGCTCCCACCTAGTTCTTATAACTTAAATTAACCAGTTTGTATTAATCTACATTCCACCACATGGTTTTTTACTTCTCTTCCACTCCATATGTCTGACTTTCTCAGTGTCTTGCTGGGATCTCCTGTCACACCAGATTCTAACCCTGAGGTTCTCTCTGCCCAGAAGTCCCACCTAACTTCTTGAGGTAGTTTGAATGTAATTGGCCCCAGTAATCGCCTAGGGAGTGACACCGTTAGGAGGTGTGGCTTTGTTGGGGTGGATATGGCCTTGTTGGAGGAAGTATGTCACTGTGGGATGGGCTTTGGAGTTTCCTATGCTCAAGATACTGCCCAGTGTCTCAGTTGACTCCCTCTTGCCTGCAAGATGTAGGATTCTCAGCTACTATCTGCCTACATGCTGCCATGCATCCACCATGACGATAATGAACTGAACCTCTGAAGCTGTTACAATTCACCTCAACTAAGTATTTTTCCTTTATAAGAGTTGCCATGGTCACGTTGTCTCTTCACAGCAATAAACTCCCTATCTAAGACACTTCTCCTGCCTAGCTAGTAGCCATTCATCTTTACATTAAACCAACCACAATAACACATCTTCACACAGTGTACAAATATCAAACATTTTCTCCTTTTTCTCTAAATAAAAAGGAAAGGTTTTAACTCTTTCATAGTAAAACTATATAATACGAACAATTATCAAGTAAATATTACATTTACAATGTCCAGTCCATTTGCATTTGGCAAATTCAGAGAAATTACTCTATTCTCTATCGTATTTTGATTTATCCAAAATTTTATAACTAAATCACTTTTTAGCATAACTTGTATTACCATTTTAAAATATCTTTTTATACTTTAAAACATTTAAAAAACATGTTAAGATAAATAAATTAAGCTTTTATGTCTCTCAATCTTCTATACTTTATATCTCTTCTGTGAGTTTCTTTTCTGAATTTGGTAACAAGGAAAACTGTAACTATAACTATCTACTCTTCAACTGTATCAGAGACCCAAGAAGGATATATTACCCAAGTAAACATGAAGTGCAAAGCAAACAACTTCCAAACCTATAGAAATGACAGAGACATCTGGCTGCCTGAACAGTCACCCAGTGTTCCTCTGCAATATTGGGGCATCCATCCTCAGCCTACAGGCCTAGAATATCTGACACACTTTTCTGTGAAGCAGGAATTTTTGAAGGACTGTCCTACCTTGTCTTGGCAAAGTTCAGCAGTCACTTCCTTTGTGTCCTACTTGTCCAATTTGGACAGCATAATGTCAGCAGTTGAAGCAAGGGAAATTTCTTGCCCAGTGGGTAACTGTGCCATAATGAAGGAAACTCCAAATGGAGGTTCTTTGATACCCATCATCTTCTCTGAAGTAGATTGGTGCTGCCAGGAGCAAGCATATTTCTTTGTCATGAAAGGCCTTTTGTTTTAAAATATCTTAAATGCCCCATTCTGTAGGTCTCTGAAGTATTTAAAGACCACCTATCTAAAATATACTTCTGTTTGACCTTGAAAACATACCGAACATGACTACAAGTTTGATTGTTATTGATGACTACCTAATAACCTGTATTTCTTAATTAACCTAAATAGTTTATAATAATAGCTTTTAAGGACAAGAACTTTACATTAAAGTGAGCTGCATATATACAACACTTAGACTTAAAAAATTAAACAAGAGTAGAAACAGATATACAGTATGTCATTAGAAAAATAACTTGTAAATTTTGTATCAATATACAAAAGCCCATACCAATGTAAAATATTTGAGACTAGTAGTTGCTTTTATAGTTTAAAAGTAGATTCAACAACCTACCTTTTTATCCTATCATTCTTATATCCCCTCTTTTTGCTTTTCAGGAAGAGATCCTTCAATCTAATCCCCTTTGCTTAGTTTTGTCCCTGACCATTACCAGTAACAATTTGCAACCACTACCACCCCCAAATGATGACAAACAACCATAACACATCAAACAACCAGAAACCATTCATCTCATGAATGCAAATGTTATGTTTTAAAATTAATCTACCTTGTTTGGGGGTGATGGCATCTTTAGGGGATCCTGAGAAAATTGAGATAATCATCAAGTCCTGAAAGAGTTAGCTGTTGTTCAGTCTTGGTGTGATGGTAAAGTGCAGAGCTTATCTGAATTCCTGGCTGTGAGGCTGTATCCTCTCAGCTAGCCACTTTGAAGTTGTTCTGGATGGAGATTTTTTTTTTTTTAATTTTTGAGACAGGGTTTATTCATGTAGTAGTTTTGTTGCCTGTACTGGATCTCGCTCTGTAGACCAGGCTGACCTTGAACTCACAGAAATCCACTTGGCTCTGCCTCCTGAGTGCTGTGATTAAAGGGGTGTACCACTGCCACCCAGTGCTGGATGCAGATTTTTAAGGAAACTGCAACAGAGACATTTTGAGGGGCTGTACAACCTGGGCTACTTGTCTTCATTGGTATATGATCCTTTTCTTCTGAAAACACACAAACTTTTAAAGGTAACCTACATATATCTGCATTAACACAAGTATGGAATGTGTGGTATGCACAAGTCAGCTAAAGACGATTTTCTGTTCTATGTTTGAGCAGATAAAAGACATCTGTAAACTTTATAAGTCCATTTGGACTACATAACTGAACTGTAATATAAATTTCCACCACGCCATAAGACTATGTGTAATAATAAGTCACGAGGACTCTGTAGCCAACAAGATTTATAATGTCTCTTTCATCCTCAGAGCTTTCCCTAGGTCAAGGGATCAGCATATATGTCATCTGTCTTGTAGTTTTTCTTGGTTTCTTTCTTCATGTCTGCAGCCAAGGTTTTCAGGGTGTCTCTTCTAGTCAAATCTGGTCTTTATTAATTTTGAAGGTATCTACAGTTTTTTTTTGGAAACAAAGGTATAATCTCTCCCCTAACACCACAAATTTTCAGACTTCCATTATAAAGTTAAGACATACTTAAAATGTATTGGATGTTTTACTTTAGTAGTTTTTCCACAATCCAGTATCACTCAGCAGCTGCCATATTTTGTTCATTAGCATTTAAAAAATTCAAAGTCAACAAAGCACTATACAGGATCCAGACACTCTGTGTATTTCCCATCCTTACATGGCTTCTCCTTTTTATATTACTTTATTCTTTCTTTAAAGACTTTATTATTTTTAAACTATTTTTATGACTGTTTATACCAATTTTCTTTTCTTCATCACCTGAGCACATTTACACATACTCTACCTGTTCAGAGGTTTTCTTGGTCTAGCTCTGACTTTTTGTACATCTGCATTATTTCTCTGATGATGTGAGTCAATTCTTAAACAGATAGACCATCTGTCTCTGCCTCATGGCTTCGTTTAGCACATGGTGCTAGGGGTTGCCTCTGCCACCCCCTTGCTTCTATGAGAGCCTAACTTCATGTTATGGGTACTGGCCATGGAGCCCCATTTCCCTGCCCCAGCTCTGGGAATTTGCTGAGTTGCAGGCATTTCTATCTGTAGCTGAAAGTTTTAGCATCATCCCATCTATATTGTCTCCCATTCTAGTGGTGCACTATTCAAGTGCTCAGCTGCATAGTAGGGCCTCTTAAGGGAGCTGCGTCACTGTATGCCACCAGTAGTGGCTCTGTTTCCAGGACTTTTCTCTACTTTCTCAGACACTATGTTTGGATATATGGGCCAAATCTCCACATTGGATGCCAATTGTAGTCAAACTTTCTTTTCAGCGATCAGTCCCCAAATAAGGATACTGAGACTTATTATTAATTATGAAAGCTTGAATTTTAGCTTAGGCTTGTTTCCAAATAGCTCTTACAAGTTGAATTAACCAGTTTTTATTAATCTACATTCTACCATGTAGCTTTTTAATTTCTCTTTCTCTCTTTGCATTTTACTTCCTCAGTGTCTCTATGGCATCACCTGCTGCACCAGATTCCAACCCTGAGTTCCTTTTTGCCTGGAAGTCTTGCCTAACCTCTCTTGCCTAGCTATTGGCCATTTAGCTTTTTATTAAACCAACCACAACAGAACTTCTTCATACTGTTTACAAATATCCCACAATAAGAGCCACTCCTACTAGCAGAAAAGCTAAGAAAAATTTGAAGCTCTGTTTAGCCTTCATGGGGAAGATTATTGTGATTGACTAGCAATGTCTGCCCTGGGTGAAAGAAGAAAAATAGAGATAGGGAGACTAGCACAGAGGGTAGAAAGACTATACCTCCCAGCGTCCCATAACATCATTGCTCTATATTATCTCCTGAGAAAGTGGGGTGTTTTTTACCAACTTATCTCGTGTCTCTATACAGTTCAGTTCCAGACTATCAAATAAATAGGGCATACATTCTCCATTCTGTGAAATCTTTTTGAATCTGAAACTTCAGTTTTACTTTTCCCTCTGCCTGGACACTCTGCTAAACAACCCATATTTCATGGTAACATCTGCAGGGAAGTCTTACCTTCTCTTCCTTATACAAAGAAACTATCTGAGGGTATTTTTAATATGACAACACAACACCTTTTCTACTTTATGTTATAGGCATTATATGAATTTACTCTGTGTGTGTATGTGTGTGTGTGTGTGTATAAGTGTGTGTAATTTTTTAATACAGGGTCTCATATAGCCCACGCCTACTTTATGACAAAGTAGGCTATACTTTGCCAACATGTCTTTCTAGAATAGCTTTGTAAGAAACAAAGTCACTATTAGACATTCTTAGACTTGGGCATGGTATTGTGCCAAGTGGTCCTCAGGGTTTATATCATTATTCCCTAATGATAAAAACAAAGTTTATTTATTTCTCTTTTATTGTTTCAGCATGCATTGGAGGCAATATCAACTTTCAGTCTATTATTTTTTTCAGTCAACTGATTGTATAAAAAGTCAGTAAGATCAGAATGAAATATTTAATGAATATTGTGGACTTTACATTTGTTCTTATGTTTCATGAAGTAAAATGAAACATATGAAAAGAAATGTACTGAATTAATACTAACATATTGTCTACTTGATAGTTTTTTGTTTGTTTTTGTTCATTTTGGATTTTTGTTTTTTGGGGGGTGGGGGTATTTTTTGGTTTTGCGAGACAGGGTTTCTCTGTCTAGTTTTGGTGCCTGTCCTGGGTCTCGCTCTGTAGACCAGGCTGGCCTCGAACTCACAGAGATCAGCTTTGCTCTGTCTCTCATGTGCTGTGATTAAAGGTGTGTGCTATCACCACCTGGCTTAACTTGATAATTTTTTTTTTTTTGTTTTTTCGAAACAGGGTTTCTCTGTGTAGCTTTGCGCCTTTCCTGGAACTCGCTTTGGAGACCAGGCTGGCTTCGAACTCACAGAGATCCGCCTGCCTCTGCCTTCCGAGTGCTGGGATTAAAGGCGTGCGCCACCACCGCCTGGCGATAATTTTTTTATACACAAAAGAAACTTACTTTTTTTGCTTTCTATTGTGGAAGTATGATGAAAAGTAAAAATTAATATATGAAATTAATCTGTGAATCTCATCCAGAAAGATCCATGCTTAGCCTTTTCACATGTGTTTGTTGTGTCCTTTTTTGTGCATTACTCCTTAGATCTAACTTCATTCACCCTTTCTGCCTGTTCTGTAAAAACAGATCTAGGCCCTTTAAGGTTTTCTTTGTCCGATGTTATTATATCAAGCCTGAGCAAGAGATGGTGATAGAGAAACATCTCAGTAGGACTAGAAGAACAGGTCATACTTTTTTCTGGTAAGCTTGCTGTGACTTATCCTAGTGTGGGGCCTGGGTCTTCCTCAGTACTCAAATCTGCAATGCAGTTAACTTTTAATTAGCTGTTGGAGCTTCCTCAGTTTCTTACCCAATGGTACACATCACACCCCTAGCAAGTTCACTCTTGATGCAGAAGTTCTGTGGTTGGGTGTCTTCAGAAACTACCTCATGAGTAGTTTTCCCATAAAGTGAAGAAGAAGAAATATTACAAGAAACTTCCAGTAGCACTATGAAAATGATTCTGTCATAAAATCATAGTCATGTTGTCTGTAACCAGATCTAGATATTCCCAACCAGGTCTGGTTACTCCCTGGCTTGAAGAGTGATGACCATTGTCTCTATATTTTAGAATCATCTTTACTTTATCATTGTTCATTCCATTGTAGCTGTAATTAACTATTGCAATTAATAATCCATATAATTATATGTTCCATGTTCAATATGTCTGACCCAGAATAGTAATTTGTAAATCCTCTAGTCTAATACTCAGGGCCATGCTATTGTTCTAGTTTTTAATGAATAATGAACACCTCCCTTTTAATAGCATTCTTTCAGCTTATACCTTGTTTTAATATCTGCAGAGTAGTTATAGTCTTAGAAGCTGATTATTTTATCCCTTCGATCCCTTATTTTTAGATATGCTTTCTCTTTTTTTAGTCAAATACATACACTATCTTCAGATTGGTGAATATCCTTGAACCTAAGCCTTTGCTTGCATCCATAGTGAATTCTCTACAATTAACTCACAGTCATTTAAACATTTCTGTCAGAGATAAATGAAGCTCAACACCTTGTAAAGTGCTGGCATAATTTCAGGGTCATTTTGTGCACATTACTGAAAGGTGTGATGAAATATCAGAAAAATAAAATCATGAAATGAGATAGAGGCAGGCACTTCCTATTCTCCGTGAATGTTTCCTAGCAAGAATGTAAAAACTCTCCCAAGCACCACAAAAAGTGACACCAAGTTTAAGATGGAACCATTAAATATCAATTATTCTAAACCACTTCTGGCTGCTTCTTTGATTAAATGTTTTTCTTGTGTTTTACCTTTGGGGAATCCACCTCATCAGAAGAATGGAGAACAGGAAAGATTAAATGATTCAGAATCATTTGGTTGTTTTGGCAAAGGAGTACTTTGGGAAAGAAGACAAAATGTTAGCCTGAACATCATCTTACAAATTGAGTTTGGCTAATTTCCTGTGCTTACACAAAAGATCCCTTGTTGACTCAGATGGAAGTCCTCACCTACCCTCCCAGTAGTAGTATTTTTTTAATTAGCATGTGTGTGTGTGTGTGTGTGTGTGTGTGTGTGTGTGTGTGTGTGCATGTCTGTACATGGTACATGTTGGAGAGTGGGTACATATCACATTGCATATGTTAATGTCAGAAAACAACTTCTTCCAGCTTGACACGGGTTCTCAGGATCATATCCATATCTCAAGGCTTGCATGACATATGTGCCTTTATCAGCTATGCCTTTTTTCATGTCACCCCACACTCCACTGTGGTATTTCCCTGGCACAACTGCATCCCAGGTATAAACAACCTTAGATTTTGATGTAAATAGAGCCCATCTCTCTGATCCATTTGAACTAACGAGGTCGTGATTTTGATTGACAACTAATGAAAATTATCTGTCACCAGCATGGGCGTGGAGGTTATCCTGTCCATGCTTTGGAGTCTGCCTCTGGAAGTGCCCATCTTCTTCCAACAGTTGCTTCCAGTTTACTTGCAAATGCTTTCTGAAAGCACTGGAAACACATTCCCCTTCAGTGATCTCTTCGGGCGTTTATCAGACCAGCTGTGTTAGTCTCAGAATAAGGAGAGGGGACACGCATTATGCACTGTCCATCACAGGATAATCATAAAGATGGGCAGGCATGTGGTGTCCTTGCTGCTGCTGTCATGTCGTTAGCATCACCAACAAGCTACTGCTACTCATTGAGTGCCTGCTGTGCAGTCAGTGCCCTTCTTGTTTGTTAATCTTCACAATTGCTTAGGAATCAAGTGCCTTGTGAAAGTGATATTGCAAGTCACTTTGATAATGATAATATTAATAATGATAATAAATAACTTAATTGCTGTGTGTGTGTGTGTGTGTGTGTGTGTGTGTGTGTGTGTGTGTGTCTACTTGTTGGCACGCCACATCATATGGCCAACATGTATACAGATGCCAAGTTTCAGGGTTTGGTTTGCTACTTCTACCATGTAGGTCTTTAGGACTGAACTCACTTATCAAGCTTGGCATCTCATTGGCCCCAACATTCATGTTTTATATAAATAACTGCCCTGAGGAAGGGAATATGACTATAATCATAGTCACCTATGCGTTCAGCCAGTGCAAAAACTTAGCGACTTGATGCCAATGATAGCACCCTAAGCACCATGCTGCCCTCAATTGTATAGGAGCCCCCAAATTCTGGTAATGTTAAAGACACACTTCCTCCCCCTTTATTCAACTTCTTTTGCCTTTTTATTTAAATGGAGAAACAATTGTAGGGGACTATTGTCAAAGTAAATGATTACAGCTTGCCTTAGTAGACTCAGAAGTGGGCTTGTTTGCATTTATTTTATGTTTTATAGTGCTGTGTAGTCTAGAAGAGTTTTCACCAACCTCTTTCCACTTGAATAGGTGAAATTCACACATACAGTATCCTGCTATGTGCCTATCCAAAAGTGATGAGGAATGAAAATGGGGTAGCTTTTCCACATCATTTCTGTGTCCTCTGATCTCTTGTCTCCCAGTAAGCCTAGCATCTCTATTGAGACCGACAGTCTAGTAAAATGAGAGTGATGTGATGGTTTGACAAATATCTACTGAGGACCCATGACAAGGAAAGGGCTTAATCACCAAGATGGGCTTGGAGGGGATTAAAAAATAATCAGACAGATGAAGAGAGACAGGCATTGTCACCATTGACAAAATCACTTCAATCACAAGTCAGGGAAGAAAGGAAGGGGGTGAGGAGAGGGACATGCCAACAGAAGCTGAAGATCCCTCTGCCGCCACCTGCCAGATGTCTTAATTGGAAATCTCTTTAAAAATGAGCTGCTCCTGAGTAATTCTTTAATTTTTTTTTTTTACATTCTTTTTAGAGGGGTGGGGAATGAGAGAAAACACATGCCACTAGGTGTGTGTGTAACTCAGAGGACAATTATTAGGAGTAAATCTGCTCCTTCCACCAGTTGGATTCCAAGTATCAAACTTAGATCATTAGCCTTGGTAGCAATCACCCTTATCAACTGAGCCATCTCACCAGCCCCCTGAATAATTCTTTACTATAAATGTTTTTCTCAGTCATTGTAAAACATTACAGAAAAGAAAGAAAGGGAGAGAGAAAGATATGGGGTTGGCGAGGGCGGTGTGGGGGAGAAAAGGGAGGAACAAGCATCTGACTGGTATTCTGGAGATCATATGAATTAAAAGCAGGTAGCACATCATAAAACTGTCTCACAAAGAGGAAACGTCAATTCTGTCTCTCTCCCAAACCTTGGAGATTTGTTGATGTCTGGTCATAGTATAGATTTTCTATTAGGGTCCATGCTGTTTAATCATTAGTAAGCAATGTAGCGTAAAATCACCATAACTCAGAGTATAATCCTTCTTCAGCCTTCCTTTGGATGTGTAGCTTGAATACTGAGAGGATCCTGTGCATTTTAATAGTATTTTGGGGCAAATTATATGGGGTGATAAAATCACAAGGCACCAAATGAGAATCAATAAACATTAAATGCAAACTTTTTTCACAGAAATGAAGAAATTATAGCTCAGCTAAAAAAAAAATACCTTAACCCATATGTACCCAACCCAAGAAAATTTAAAGGAAACAGTCAGAAACACCCATACTTTCCCCAGACTGTGCGATTCATCTATTCTGCTATCAATCAATAACTGATTTTTAAAATAATAATTCATTAATTTGGCTTCATAGGAAAACAATTGTGCATGCATGTGTATATGCACATATGCATAGAAGTTGAAGAGGAAGTGGAGCAGGAAAAGGAGGAGAAGGTGGAAGAGGAATGAGGTAAAAGAATAGACAATAACAAAATTGCAGTAAATAAGGGCTATTTGTCCAGAGTTACTATCACTGCTACTTAGGCTCAGAGCAAGAGTTTGATGCCACAGTTAAATGGAAAACATATCTCCTTCACCTTATCAATCTTCAGATATTGCGTGCCCCATGGAAAATGTAAGTTTTACAATAGTGAGATGTCTGAAATTAATTTCTACCCTGCATTACAAAGCCCGATGGCAGACAATTAATGCATAAAGCACAAGAGATCATTGCCCTCAGGGCTGCGTCACCAGATGAAACTGCACATCTCACATCCCATCATTACCCTGGTATTTATCTTTTGTTTGTGTGGTCTAGGAAGAAGATAGTCTTTAATTGAATATTTAACCTCATCAGTAGGCTGAGGGTGTCTCCAAGTCTCTGCCCTTTTCTCATCTGGTACACAGTGTATAGATATGTGAATATATATATTCACAGAATATAGCTGTGAATATTAATATGTTGCTCATGTAACAAGCCACAATTGCTTCGTGGTTTTACTTCGCAGAATGGATAGGTTATGATATTACTTATGTCATCCTGGGATAAACTGGAGACCTAATGGAGCTTGATGACAACTGATTTATATATCTTTAGAATAAGCTGGTGAAATAAAAGCAACACGTAAAACACTTACAGACATTAAATGCTTTGCCCCTATAACATTTTCAATACTACCTTGAATCTCTCTAAATGTGTTCCTTTTTCTACCAACATAGATTTGCCCATCAGATCCTGTGCTTGGCCTGAGAACTCCAGTTCTGATCAATATGCATGATAGAATGCTGCCTTCCAATTTTTGGATAATCATATTCAGTATGAAATTTTAATCATTTTCATAAACATTTTAAAATTTGTCAAGTTATTTTTTTCACCAAGGAATCTATATTTTTTTCCTTTCTCACATACACATGGAGATGACATCTTCTGATTGCCATTCAGGTTCCTGTTTTCTAAATCAAGTTGCAAAATGATGGTGCTTTGTTTCTGAGAAGGCATGAACTATGTTATCCATAATGGACATTAGCTACATACACACACTGTCTATCCATAAGGAGAGAGAAATGAGGCAGTACCCTGGTTCTGTTCTTGGACCGTGTAAGGCTATTCCCTCCAGAATTTTCAACTGAAGTGCACACTAACAATTTCTGTAGCTACCAATTGTAAGTGATGATGTCCATGTATTTGAATGTTGACGGAACTGTGGTGGACTCACCGATGTGAGTGCTTCACATTGTGTTGCCCGTCTGCGACCCTCCATTGCTCTCTGCATTTCCTGGGTCATCTTTCTGTGTGACTCTGAAGAAGCTGCTCATAGCTGGATGTAAAGAGCTCCAACAATCTGATTAAGCTACCCTTTTCTAGAATCCTGGAACAGTGATAGGATTACTATTCCTGGGCCACTTTACACACCAGTTTCCTAACTGTGTCTCAGAGCTCTCTGGTTGGAACATTTTCCTTTAGCTTCTGTGTCTCATAGGTTCTGTGTCTGTGAATTCAACAAACTCTACATTGGAATATTTTTAAATAAAATTGCTTCTGTAATGAACAGTCACTGGCTGATTTTTTTTTTTCCTAACATTATTTCCTAGCCAATAGAGTTCCCAATTCAACCTGTTATTATCTAGTCTAATTTGCAGTTTCATAGCAGACAACATTGAGATTCTTCACTGAAAACAAATTTAATTTTTATTACATGTATTTATTTATTTATTTATTTATTTATTTATTTATTTATTTATTTGTGGTGTGTGTGTATGTATGTGTGCACACACCTGTGTATGTGTATGTGTCCATGTGAGCAACCACCTAACTACTTTACAAGCTCTGAAAACAAGTTTATTATTTGTCTTTCATTCATGATCTCAGGCGGAAAGAAAAATGTTAAAGATGAAAAACAAAATCCAGTTTTGTCAGTGTTTGGCCTCAGTCTGAGAGGTCCATGAAGGACAAAGTACACATAAGCACAGCTTTTTTGCTGGATTCATGCCATAATTATTTAACTATTTTTATTATTATGAGCTGATTTAGATATACTCATATGTAAATAAGAGCACAAGAAAGATATTCCAAAGAAAACCAGAAATTGTTGTAGCCCTGATGAGAAAATAATAGTTTCATTCTTTGTATAGCCAGGCCTGGACAGTTATTCACTACTTTTACTTCAATTTACACATTCCTCCACTTACTGACAGGGTGATGGGGGATGTCACTCTATATGCTGTGAATGTGTTGCTCTGATTGGTTGATAAATAAAATGCTGACTGGCCAATAGCCAGGCAGGAAGTATAGGTAGGATAAGCAGACAAGGGGAATTCTGGGAAGAGGAAGAACTGAGTCAGGAGTCACCAGCCAGACACAGAGGAAGCAAGCTGACAAGGCAGAACTGAGAAAAGGTACCAAGCCACGTAGCTAAACATAAATAAAAATTATGGGTTAAATTAAGTGTAAGAGCTAGTCAGTAATAAGCCTGAGCTAATGGCCAATCAGTTATAATTAATATAAGCCTCTTTGTGCTTACTTGGGAGGTGTGATAGGGAGAGATTTGTCCTGACTGCTGGCCAGGCAGGACACAGGAAAACTTCTGACTACATTTGGCACCCAATGTGGGACTCGAACCCATGATCCTATGATTAAGAATCCCATGCTCTACTGACTGAGCTATAGCTGGTCTTCCCAGGACTTGATCATTATCTTGAATTTTCTCAGGATCCCCATAAGGCTACCAGAGCCCCTTATCCGCAGGAAGTAGCCTAGAACACTATGCCCACATTCCCAAAAAATGGAGTATGGATATTTGTCATAAATTTAGAGTTGATTTTGTTATACTATATGTATATTTATACTCTTGTTTAAGGCATTATGTTTGTGCAGCTCATTTAAATTATAAAAGATAATTAAGAAATACAGATTAATAATTAGTCTTCTATGATAGCCAAACTTACAGTCATGTTTTTTAAGTATACATAGATATAATTCAATTAGGTAGATAATCTTCAAACACTTCAAAGACGTACAGAATATGGCATTGAAAATGTTTTAAAAACTTAGACTTTCTGGTCAGTGAGACACATCTGCTCCTGGCAACACCAATTTATTTCAGAGAGAAAGATGGGCATTGAAGACACTCCATATGGAGTTTATCTTCTTGGCAAAAGTAGCCATTTGGGCAAGAAAATGTTCTTGCTTGGACTGTTTGACAAAATGTTGTGTAGACTGGACATGCAGGACCCATAGGAAGGTGACCACTGAACTTTGCAAGGCAAGATAGTCTTTCAGGTTCCTGCTTTGCAGAAGAAACTTCTTGACATTCTACAAGACACAGAGAGAAGCAACTGAGAGACTCTAGGCCTGTAGGCTGAAGAATGGATGCCCCAATGTTGCAGAAGAACTTTTGTTAACTGTCCAGGCAGTCAGCTGTCTCTGTCATTTCCAGAAGTTTGGAAGTTCCTTACAATGAATTTCCTATTTACTTAGGTAATATTACATCCTTCTGGAGTCTTTGATGTATTTGAAGACTAGATAGTTATAACAAGAGAGATATAAAACTTTTGACTCACAAATATAGGATAGCCGATAAAATATTTTCTTTAATTACTGCCAAATACAAATAGACTAGATATTGTAACTGTAATTCTTGCTTGATAACTGTTTTGTTATATGTAATTTTGCTATGTTGATGTTAAAACCTTCCTTTTAAATAGAAAGAAAAGGGGAAATGATGGGTGATATCACTCTGTATGCTGTGAATGTATTGCTCTGATTGGTTATTTTAGCTATTACAATGTTAAAACTGCTACAAATGATGAATTACAAGCCTTTGACTCCTTCATTCTCCAGATGTAAATTGACTTACAGCACTCTCCATCAGTCTCTTTTCTCTGGGGTCACCAACTTGCGAGACCTTGAAGAGACTGGAAGTGAACAGCTCCAGTAGTCTAAGTAACTCAGTCTCCCTCAGGAATTCTATAAATTTGAAGGAATGATTACCTTAAATCCAGATTACACACACCAGCTACCTAATTGTGTACCTCAGCAGTCTAGATGTATCTCTTTGCATTAGATAGTCTGTCATATGTTAAGGGCATGATTAATATATTAGGAAAATGGCAGACTGATATCCACAGTGTCGATACTGTTTCTCAACTTATCACATAGTACAAATATGCCATTTTCTCTACATCCCAATCACACTGGACTGTCAGTCCTTCATGGTTTTATTTATACATATTGAATGTGTATTGCATAATTGGTCAAGGAGGTTTGTATCTTAATTTCCCTGATGATGAATTATTTTGATTATCTACCTAAAATTTTTATTATCTGAATGTCTTATGATTCTGTTTAGATCTTTGTCCACTTTTTCTCATTTCTTTACATTGAGTTATGAGAATACTACATATATTTTAAAAACAAATCTTTCATCAGATATATGATTTGTGGTTTTCTTTCAGACTATATAGTACATCTTTTTACCAGAATCTTTCAAAAAGAATTTTCAGTGTATATACACATATCTATATTCATGTCCATATCTATCTATAATATATCTACAGCTATCTATCTATATATCTATCATATATATCTATACATATTCTAGGTAGCCCTAATTGTCAATTTGTCATAGTGTAGAGTTATCTGAAAGGAGAAGCCTCACTGGAGGAATTACCTAGATCAGATTTGACTATGAGCATGTCTATGAAGGATTGCCTTGATTGTTAATTGCAATAGTAAGGGCCCAACCCACTGTAAGAAGAACCATTCCATAGGAAGGTAGTCCTGTGTGTTTTACAAAAGCTAGATAAGAATTAACAAAAGGACAAGTCAGCAAGCAGCATTATTCCATGGTTCCTGCCTTTAGGCTCCTCTCTTGAGTTCCTGTCCTGATTTTCCTCTATGATGGATTATAGCCTGGCTATGTAAGGCAAATAAACCCTTTTCTCCATCTTTGGTCACAGAGTTTTATCACAGCAACAGGAACAAACCAGAGCATACATACCTATATGTATATGCTACGGGGTGTAAGGAAACTTTACCTAGACCCAGGTCTCAAGATTTTCTCCTGTGCCTTGCCTTAGTTGTTTCACAAATGTACCATGGTTTATGTTTTGTTCATATATGCAGTGTGTTAAAGACCAAACACACAATTATTTTGTGTATATGGAAGATTTATTTTTGAACCCTATTTGGGAAAGCCTTTTATTATCCTTTGGTCCCCTTGTTAAAAATTTACAAGTGGTGTATGTGTACATCAGGTTCAACTTTCTGCTTGTTGTGTACATTACTTTTCCTTTATGCCACTTCTACATTCTGTCAACTCCTCTACTTGTATAATGAGTATATAGTCAGGTAACATAAATCCTCTAACTTTGTTCTTTAAGGTTATTTTTTCAATTCTGAGTATTTTGAATATCTCCACAAGTTTTAGAATCAGCTGCTCAGTTTTACCTATGTTAACTGGCAGCCTGTTTTGGGGACTGCATTGAATCTATTGATCAGTGTGAGGAAACTTGGGTTCTCAATGATACTTAGCTTCTTGACTCTTGAAAAAGATGTCTCTTTCTATTTAGGCATATTCAAGTTTTTTTCAGTGTTGTTTATAGCATTTATTGTACAGATCCTGCACCTAGTTTGCCACTTTTACCACCAAGTAATTATTTTTAATTCTAGAGAAAATATCTTTGAAAATCTATTTTCAAATTTAATTGCTTCTGATATGTAGAAATATATTGATTCTGTATATTGATCTTGTATTTCTTAATCTTTGTAAATGGGCTTTCTGTGTTATACACATTTTTGTAGATGCTATTGAATTCTCTCTCTTATACACAAACACACACACACACACACACACACACAATCTTTGGGAGGGGCAGTTGAGCGTATCCATGTGCATATGAAGCCAGGTTTACATTTGCTTGCAATTTAGATGATTTATTTCTTCTCTTTGCTTTACAATGTTATATAGAATTCATAGTAGAATGTTGAATAGGCATAGTCAAAGAGGACTTCATTGTTTTACCCCTTATTTTAGGAGATAAGCCTCATCTTCCCACTGTCTTGTTCCATCTATTATGTGTATGAGTGTTTGAAGCATGTGTGTATGTGTACCACATGCATGCAGTGCTTTCTGAGGCTGAAAGAAGGTGCAAGATGCCCTCAGTTGGAAGTTAGGGATGGTTATGGTCTGTCATGTGGAGCTGAGAACCAAATCTGAGTCCTCTCCAAGAGCAGCAAGTGCTCTTAAATGCTGACCCACCTCTCCAATACCTTAGCTTCTCAGAGTCAATGAGTCATCTGGTTTTCATAGTTGCTTTTGGTTAGATTCAGGAAGTTCCCTTCTACTTCTATTGCCTCCATTATTAGGAATAGGTGATTGTTTCCTTAAGTAAAATATTCTGTATCCGTGGAGATGATTATATGATTTTTTCTTGTTTAGACTGTTAATATGTTAAATTACATTGATTGCTTTTTGAATGGTAAATCAGCCTCACATTCTTAGGATAAATCATCTTGGTTCTGATATAGGATCCTTTTTGTAAATCTTTGAATTTAACTTCCTAAAATTTAATTAGAACTTTTTCATCTGTATTCATGAGAAATGTTGGATTATCATTTTATTTTATTAGAATGCTTTCCTAAATAATTTTTATTCAAAGAATAAATTTAGTCAATTAGGAAAAAGAAACATTAAAAAATAGTATCAGAGTAAGGTTAGCCTCATCGAATGAGGTAGGAAGCATTCTATACTCCTAACTCGGGATGTTATTTAGTGGGTACAATCTGCCAGGGAACACATCTGGATTTGAATATTTTGTTACTCAAGCTTTTCCCTCACAAATCTGATTAATTTATTAGATACCAGTTTTTTCTGTTGTTTCTGCCTCTTACGTGTGCTCTGGTACCATATGTCTTTAAGATATACCGTGAGTTTATCAGTACTTTATAATATTAGAAATGTCTATACATTCAGCTATAGTACCTCTCATTTCTGACATTGTCACTGTTATCTTCTCCCTTTCTGATCAATGTGTCTAGAGGGTTATTGATTTTATTGACTTTTCAAAATGTTATGTTTTACCTGGTAGTTTTTAGTTCCATTGTTTTTAAAAAGATCTCTGTTATATTCTATTTATTTATGAATTTTCTAATTCACATATAGCTTTCTCTCCTTATTTTAGTTTCAGTGTAAGTATTAAGGACACTGAATTTTTTTAAATTATTTTCTAATATATACATTTTTGGTATAAATACACTCATTAAATTTTGTGTTAGTGGTATCTCTCAAATACCGATTATATTTTCAGTAATATTTAATAAAAAAGTGATTTCTTACCTCACAGATTAAGAATGTTCTAATTGGTTTATAAATATTAAAAATTTCCAGAGATTTTTCTCTTATTAATATTTAATTTTCATAACCTTCATCGCATCCTTTGGAATCTATTGAGGCTTGTTTTAGGCCCAAGTTGTAGCCTGTCTTTATAAATATTCCAGATGTCCTTTCATACAAGAAATGTGGTCTCTTGTATGTGTTTTGCATTACAGGGTGGAAGATTGTATGAGAGTCTAGTTGTTGGGTAGTTTATGAAAGTCCACTATATCCTCACTGGCTTTCTTATCTACTTTTTCTACCGGTTATTAGTTTATGCAATTTTCCACATGGACATTTAGGATTATTATATTCTTTTGTTGAGCTGTTCCTCTTACCATAAAATCACCTTCCTTACCCCTGGTGATACTGTATATTTTGAAGCCCACTATTAACCTGCTTATAGTAAAATCACTAACCTTTCCCTTTTTATCAATGATTATTGATAGTGTCAACTTTTTACAATCTGGCTGGTTGTTTCCTACTTATTTGATATGCATATTTTTGTCTTCAATTTTTTATGCTCTTGAGATTTCTTCAGAGACACAGGGATACTACCTAAAAAACAGTTCCACATTTCTGCTCGTTTAAGATTGGTTAGGAAGTCCAGAGTTGTAATGAAGGCTAGGTATCTACCACCACTGAGATAAGACCCCTCTGAGTAGTTCCTCTAATATTTGAAGAATGATGAGCTCTTTAGAAGTCTGACAGTAGGATGCATACTGTTCCAGGCTTATGTATACTGGCTTGGTTACATTGAAACATTTTTCACAAGTTAACCTCTGCCTTTTAAGTTTCTTCCCAAATAGATATCAGAATGTTGCTAAATTCTTCAGGGACCCCTATGGCTGATGTCTGGAACCTTGACAGTGCACAGCTCCCTCCTTTCTGAGATTGTATTCTATGAATTCTAGCACCCACAGTCTTTCCTGACTCCTGATGGCATCTTCTCACCTCTTTGAGTCAAATGGATTCTTCCTCATTTTCCTTCCCTACACTTGGCCATAAATTTCTATGGAAGCTATAAGCTGAGGCAATCTGTTGTTCCCCACGTCTCAAGACAAATCTCACTTTCATTTACAAAGTGAGTACAACATCCTTCATATATCTTTCTTTCCCCATTTCCTCTGTCCTTCCTATCCTCCCCATTCCTGCCCTCCCTCCAGCCTTTCCTTTTGCCCTTTTCCTTCCTCTCTCTGTCTCTCTCTCTGTCTTTCTCTGTGTCCTCTCTCTCCTTTCTCTATCTCTCTCTCTCCCTCCCTCCTAATAGGGTAAATCCAGCCCCTTATTCCATTTCAGCTAGACAGCTAGACTAGGGAATGCGTGAGCATGTGAAATTGAGTTAATGACTCCATATGACTTTCCCTTTCTAATTGTTTTGTTTTCACCATCCTCCTGGTTAAAATGAAGTTTCACTTTTCCCCAGTGGAATTTCCTCATGGAGTCATGATGCAAGATCCTTACGACAATGGATAATTGACTGAGCAATGCAACATCTGCTCTTAATGAAATAAAGGAGATCCACAGTTCCACATGATATCTGTGAGCATGATAGGTTCTGGCATAACAGCAGTTCAAACATAATGGCATACTGTGAAAAGGGGTTCCTTTCCTGTCCACACAACAATGGGACTTAGTGGTGCAGATTTGCTGAGGCCTTTAAGTCACTTGAAGAGGAGGCTTCTTTCATTTCCTGGCTATATTACTTTAAAGCCCCCGAGTGAATTCTTCTCTCTCTCTCTCTCTCTCTCTCTCTCTCTCTCTCTCTCTCTCTCTCTCTCTCTCTCTCTCTCTCTCTCTCTCTCTCTCTCTCTCTGTGTGTGTGTGTGTGTGTGTGTGTGTGTGTGTGTGTGTGTGTTTGCTTTGTTTTGCATTTGGTGTTGTTGTTATTGTTTGTTGGTTTGCCTTAAATCTGAAAGTAAGTGTGAATCTTAATTGCAGAAGTTATAGCATTCTTAATTACCATAACCTGGAAGGAAAATGTATGATGTCAGGTCAGCTTCCATTGACTAGCTCTAGATGCCGGACACTCTGGAAAATAGTTTTGCAAGACATTCTCTAGCAGGAGCTTTATGCAAATTCTTTCCTCAATTGCTCATATGAATTTTTGGAATTTATTATGCTTCATTTTCCTTCTTCTGTCTACTCTCACCATGAGTATCCATCTAAATGTTTCTTCTCCTCCCCTCCTGTTATCCTCCCCATTCCCTTTACTCTTCTCCTTCTTTTAAATATTTTAATCATATATGTGTGTGTTTAATTATGTATATGTGTATATGTATGTATGTATATATGTATGTATGTATAAATGTGTCCAAATGCC
This sequence comes from Peromyscus melanophrys, assembly GCA_902168415.1. Classification (NCBI taxonomy): domain Eukaryota; kingdom Metazoa; phylum Chordata; class Mammalia; order Rodentia; family Cricetidae; genus Peromyscus; species Peromyscus melanophrys. Next base: position 37,305 of record CABHPR010152717.1, on the reverse strand, counting down.
TTCAGAGCCAAAGAGGTCATCAGATCTCTTGGAGCAATTACAGGCAGTTGTGAGCCACCAAGTGTGGATGCCAGGAATCATACTCCAGCGCCCTGCAAGAGCAGCTAGGGCTTGTTTTTGTTGTTTGAGAATTTCACACACACATACAATATATTTTAACCAAATCTGCCTCTCCACTCCTTCCCCTTTCACTTTTCCCAATACCTGTCATTCTGAGCCATCTCTCTAGCTCCTTCTCTCTTTTTTTTCTTTTTCTCCTACTCCCTTTTGTTTAACAAACATAGCACAATAGATTTCTTGTTACAGCTTGGACCCTATATTTTTTTTTATCAAAACCATGTAATAAACTCCCTCGTGTTTTCTTAATAACCTTAGAAGGATGGCATCCATCCAAAAATGAAAAAGAAGAAAACATTCAATGTGTTTATAAGGCAGAGATGTTCATGTCCTCTTTCACCAGGGAAATGGGAACTGCTAGAGTTCTTTGGGAATTGCATACTGTTCCCCTAATTGACAAAAACATTAACCAAATACTATGGCTATGAGGAATAAATGAGATAATATATGTGAAGTGTCAGGCATGGTCCTGAGCACATATTAAAGGCAAAGCAATTACTCATGGAAACTTTCGTTGCTTTTGATTCAAGGCTGGACAGTATAATCTTCCTTTTGGGAGGTGGTAATTACATTTTTTGAGATTATAATTATTTCATTTCCCCCTTCCCTTTCCTCCTTCCAAAGCCTTCAGTGTATTCTTCTTGCTATCTTTCAAATTCATGGCTTCTTTTACTTTAATTTATTTAATATACATCACACACACACACACACATTTATACTCACATGTATATATAATGTATATGTATTCAGGGCTGATTATTTGTATTGGATAGCCAATTGGTATGATCTTCCCTGGGGAAGACTATTTCTTCAACTCTTGGCATTTCTTAGTTACTTAGTTCTCTGTGCAGGGTTGAAGCCTTGTGAGTTTTCCCATGTCCACATTAGCATGACTTTTGGTATTGTTCTTTTAAGTAGCCATGTTGATGAGGCTTCATGGGTGAAGACTTTCTGACATTTCTAGGAGAAAAATCTCACAGCAAACTCCCTGTTCTTCTGGATCTCATAATCTTTCTGCCTCCTCCATAATGATCTCTAAGTCTTAGGTACAGTAGTTTTGTTATAGATGTATCAGTTGAGACTGGGCTCTACAACTCTGCATTTTGATTGCACAACTAACTTTTAACAAGTCTTCACTGAATGCAAGCTCTCTGATTCCCTAAGGCAGTGGGTTTCTTCCTCACTTAACCCACAACTACCACTTGACTCCACTTTAACTATTCTACCATCCCACAAGAAGCAGTAAAATACACTACTACGAAGCTTTGATTCTGAGCTTAGAGTTCACATCCTGGTTCCATTACTTCCCATCAGTGTGGGCTGAGCAGCCTCTGCTTCCCATCTGTGGAAGCAAAGTCAATGTCATTCCTTTATAAGGACATGGTGATGGGAACCCCAAAATATGTAGAAAACTCTTAGGAGAAACAGTAGCACATAGCAAGTTCTTATAATTGATAATATGATTATAATATAACATAGCAGGTAAAATATTGGGACCTGATGACTCAAATTTATGTGTACATTTTATTTCTTTTCATCTTGAAGTCCCAGTCTCTTCATTCATAAAAAGGAAGCAATTTTGTTTGTTGTAGTGAACCTATCATAAGATACATGAAAATTAGAACTTTACTTAAACCTTTGTTTATAGTAGTTGTGGCCTTAGATTATTTTATCTTTCCTTGACTTAAATGTGATTTCTACTTTGCCTGCAATTGTAACTATTAAGGCAAAACGTAATAAAACAAAACCTTAAGCAATTGTAAATCAAAGTGCTGTATATAGCACCAATATGTAAGATCAGGATAGCATGATCTGATTGAATCAAGCATACACAGAAAATGTATAGTTTTGAATTTGGTGGTACAGGCTTCAATATGGCATGCATATCTTTAATAATAAAAGAAAAGGATATGTTAATATTTGTGGTCTTGTAATCCTAACCCCAGCTCAACTTCAAGATCATCCATAAAGACAAATTCTATTATGAAATTTAGTAGCCCACTAGAAGAGACTCCATTTCAAAAGTTTAAAAAGGACATCAAAGTCAACTCAGAAATAGATGAAAGACAAAGAACACCATGTCCCCAGCCATTCAAAAGGGAAAATGATTCCTGAAGGCAAAGACAGCAAATAGGTCTCACCTAATAGACTAACTCTCAAACATGTCCTGAGCTATAAAAGATTCTGAGGCCAAATCTGAAATGATTCAGCACTTAAGACTGCTACTCACATCACCAGGGAGGCTACCTGGAAAACAGGACCCCAAGAAAGACACGGGGATCACCCAATGATGGAGAAATGGATGAGATCTTCATGAACAGCCTGGTCATAAGTGGGGGAAATGAAGGGCGAGGGTCGAGGGAAAGAGAGCTTGGGGGAGCGGGAGACCCCAGATGGATCAACAACAGAGAGAGAGAACAAGGAATAGGAGACCATGATGAATGAGGACCACATGAGAATAGGAAGATCAAGGTGCTAGAAAGGCCCACAGAAATCTACAAGGATACCCCCACAGTGGACTGCTGGCAATGGTCGAGAGACAGTCCGAACTGACCCACTCTGGTAATGGGATGGCCAAACACCCTAATTGTCGTGCTAGAAACCCCATCCAATGACTGAGGGATCTGGAAGCAGAGATCCATGGCTAGGCCCCGGGCGGAACTCTGGGAATCCAATTAGCGAGAAAGAGGAGGGTCTATATGAGCGAGAATTGTTGAGACCAGGGTTAGATAAAGCACAGGGACAAATAGTCAAATGAATGGAAACACATGAACTATGAACCAATGGCTGAGTGGCCCCCAACCAGATCAGACCCTCTGAATGGGTGAGACAGTTGATTGCCTTGAACTGT
>CABHPR010152717.1:20225-32576 GCA_902168415.1 Peromyscus melanophrys | reverse complement strand
TCTCTCTCTCTCTCTCTCTCTCTCTCTCTCTCTCTCTCTCTCTCTCTGTGTGTGTGTGTGTGTGTGTGTGTGTGTGTGTGTGTGTGTGTGTGTATGCTTGCATTTGCATGGCTACCATATTAAAGCATCACCAGAGGCCTACCTCATTCTCCATCTTGATTACCCTCTCATCTCTGGCTACCATTCCTTAGTACAGTAAATAGTCACATTGATCAGTACCCAGCTGCTCTGTCCTCATAGGAAGTGGCTTAATGAAGTGACAAATTCCCAGATACTTACAGGCTCAAGTGAGACCCTCTGTGGTGATATTGTGTTCCTCAAAATATTGTGCACCCTAATAAACTTATCTGGGGTCAGAGAACAACATAGAGGCCAGAAAAATGGTGACACACATGCCTTTAATCCTATCACTTGGGAGGCAGAGATCCATCCAGATCTCTGTGAGTTTAAAGCCACACTGGAAACAGCCAGGCATGGTGACTCAAGCCTTTAATCCCAGGAAGTGAGCCTTTAATCCCAGGAAGTGATGGCAGAAAGAAGAAAGGTATAAAGCATGAAAATCAGGAACTAGAGCTGGTTAATCTTTTAGGCTTCTGAGTAGCAGTTCAGCTCATAGCCATTCGGATAAGGACTCAGAGGCTTCCAGTCTGAGGAAAGAGCATCAGCTGAGGAATTGGCAAGGTGAGGTGGCTGTGGCTTGCTCTGCTTCTCTGATCTTCCAGCATTCACCCCAATACCTTGCTCCAGGTTTATTTTCATTAATAAGACCTTTTAAGATTCGTGCTACAACCCTCAATATTTAAGTCATTTATTTATTATACTAAATCTTCAGAAAACACAAAATCAAGAGGAAAAGTATTCCCTGTCCCTTCAGGGCTTACAGTCTGGAGTCAAAGAAGTACTTTGTAAAACACAATTTTCTTCACTATGTAAAAGTAAAGCATGGACTGTAATGATATGACACAAAATGGGGATATGAACTCAACTGGTTTGGAAAGTGGGGTCAGGGACTAATGGAAGGATATTTTAGCATAAGTTTAATAAAACTTAAATGCAATACATTATGCATAGATAGAGATAAAAATGGTTTTGTTTGAGATCCAGTCTTACTCTGTAACCAGACTGTCTGGGAACTCATTGTCTAGTCCAGGATGATGTCAAATCTGCAGTTATCTTTCTGCCTCAGTGGATGACAAAAGTAACTTAAGGATGAAAAACTTTCATTTGGCTCAGAAATCCAGAGAAATAGAAACTCCATCATGATCGGGAAGGCATGCCAATAGGCAGGCATAGAGGCAGGGGCAGGAAGCTTGCTGATCTCGCTTCATCCACCCAATGAAAGCAGAGAGAGAACAGGAAGTGGGGCAAGACTATCAAGCCTCACAGCCCCTACAATAATGTACTTTCTCCAGTAAGGCTCTGCTTCTCAAAGGTCTCATAACCTCCCCAAATAGTGCCGCCACCTGAGGACCAAGTGTTCAAATACCTGAGCTGATAGGGACATTTCTCATTCAAACTATAACAGTTGGTGAAGTGTTGCTATGCAAACATGAAGGCCTGAGTTTGATACCTACATCGTGTCCAAAAGAAAGCCTGGTGGAGCAGCTCATGACTGTAGTCTCTGGGACAAAAAGTTGGAGATAGGAAGATTCCTGAGGCTTTCTGGCCAGTGAGTCTAACCAAAATGGAGACCTCAATGGTCACTGAGATACTTGACTTAAGAAATAAGGTAAGGGGTTGGTCTGGAGAGATAGCTTTGTGGTCAAGAGCATTTGCTTACAGAGGACTGGAATTCAGTATCACTCATCCATGTCACTCCTACCTGTCATTCCAGTTCTAGAGAATCTGAAGCCTTTCTCTGGCATTCATGAACCCTCTGTATTCACAGGTGCATACACAGAAACACACACACACACACACACACACACACACACACACACACACACACACATTTTAATTAATTATGTATCGGTGTTTTGCATTCATGTATGCATATATACTGTGTGAGTACCTGGCTTCCTGGCTGCCTAGTAAAGTGTGTTAGAGCCCTTGAAACTGAAGTTACAGATGGTTGTGAGCCACCATGTGGGTGCTAGGAATCAAACCCAGATCTTCTAGAAGAGCACACAGTGCTAAAATCATTGAGTCATCTCTCCATCCCCACATTAAAAGAAAATACAAACAACAACAAAATTCTTTAAAGAAATAAGATAGGGACCAAGTAATAAAGACAGCCAGCATTGACCTCTGCCTTTCACAGACACCTGTATACCCATGCTATGAAATAAAAATAAAAGTGAGGAAAACAAAAAAAAAATCTAAACACTAAGTATATTATCACTTCTGAAGTTGTCCATTGCCCCTGTGCCATCCTTCATACTTCCTCCATCTGACTTACTATGTTAAATTGCATTTCAATGATATTTACAAAAACACCAGAATAGTACTATTATTGAGACAATCTGTCCCTATTACTTAGCATCATGATTTTGAAGTCTATCTGTGCCATGTATCAATAGTTTGTTTATTTTTGAGTGATTGATTGATGGATTGATTATTTATTGCTGAATAGTATTGTGTGCTGAAGATTTTCCACCTACTCATGGGTATTTATTGGTTTTCCAACTTATCCATTGTAAATAAAGCAGCTATAAACATCTGTATACAAGTCGTGTGGCTCTTACACTTTCATTTCCTGTGGACTGGAATTGTGAGACCGTGATTTTTTCAAAGAAGACTTTTGGTCATTGAAAAAGTGGTGATGACAGTGATCTGGGCCTCGTATAGCAGACGCCTGACATATACTTGAGAAGTGCTGCTGAGTTAAACTGAATTCATGAAAGCTTTCCCAATAACCAATATGGATGTCACCAATTTCATACTCCAAATTCCTTGGCCTTGCTCATAAAAGAGTCCCTCCGGCTTTCATTCAAAATCCATTTTATACTCTTCACAGTTCTAGTAAATCTAAGAGCCAGGTTTCTTATATCAGAAACTATCAAAGGCATAAAATCCAATGGTTAAAGAGAATTAATGCAGTCGGGCAAAAGTACACATCATAGTAAAAAGTGTCCATAATTAAATACATGGATTGAAAACTTGGACCACTGGACATATGTGACTCTGAAGGCATCATTTTATTAAAGTTGAAGGAAATTGTTCTAAAGATTTAATTTTGTACGTGTGTGTGTGTTTACCACAGTGCACATGTAAAGATCAGAGGACAATTTGGAGGAGCCAGTTTTTTTCTGACACTTCTTGGTCTCATGGGATCGAACTCGTGCTGACAAGCTTAGTGGCAAATACCTTCCCCTGCTGTGCTACCATACCATCTACAAAGCTGAAGAAAATTTTGGTTGCACTCATTATAATGCTGACCAGGTGAAGCTGAAGATAAAGACAGCTAGTTTAGACAGTGTAGTCTGCTCCAGAATCAGTTCTAAACACTCTCTAGGCATTATTTCTAGGGCTTTATCTCATTTAATACACATAGAGAGCATATGATGTAGCTATTGGCATATTTGCTGGAGAAATTAGCTGGTTTGGTCTTGTTTTGGTAGCTTCTGCTCCAGCACCAAGGGTACCCAGTCTCAGGAGGTAAGGAAACCTTAAAGCATCTTATTTTCACTTGTGTAAGGAAATACACCAGTCTGAAAGAGGCCTCTCATAAGCTGTTTTCCTTCAAATTTGGCATTTATAGGGCTATAAAATACAGAGAATAGAAACAAAGGGAGAAATATTCATTCCCTGATTATGTCAAATAAATAAAGTTTTCTTTTTCTTTTCAAAGACTATACTACTCTCTTCAATGAAACAGAAAGGCTATGGGAAGAGTCTAGCAAGCTGCTTCCTGACAAATGAAAAGAGTATGATGTTCACATAGACAATGTATTGTACCCTATGGGCTCATTAAGGAGCCCAGTTATCATCTTTAATTACAAAGAACATATATCCCTCAAATGAGTCCATAGACTTTTAAAAGAGTAAATGCCAGAAGCGTAAATAGTCTCATCACCAGATCCATTTAGAATCCATTTATCTTTATAACTACATGTTATAGATCATCAGCCTGTGATCGCAGACCCCATCAGCCCTCACGGTCCTTATGTGGAATTGAAAATGTAGTGTCTCTGCTGGGAGAATAGTTTTCCTTCATGCTTGTGAGTGCTAGTCTGGTGCAATTCTAAACATATCTTCTAGAAACAGGTTGTCCAGTGTCACATTGAGCAAACATCATTCCTAAACTTCCGTTAAGGAATGTTCTGTGCTCAAAATGTCCTCTGTCTCTTTCTCTATTCTCAAAGCCTCTTCATATTTGTTTGCTTAAAATATCTCTTCCATTTTTATATTTTTCATACCTGGACACTAGGGTACATTGAATACTTTGGGGTACTGATAGTGATTGTTTCAATCACTATGATATCACTTCTGCACATTGGAAGCTGTATGCTTGTATATAGGCAATGCTTTCCAAGACTCTGAGTCTGAATTTCCCTGCACTCATTATATTCCCCCCACCCACCCCACCCTACTTTCATTTCTAATCCACTTGTCAAGTTACCATGAGCCAGAAAAGAAAACAAAAATCTTCCTTGACTTTTGAATACCAAATGTCCATCACTCTAAGGTCTTTAAATATATTGTTCATCCTTAGGACAAGAAAAGCTGTACTATCTATTACTGATAGATTTTTACATTTCTTTTTAGTGCATCATTCTTCAGAAAACCATATTAGAATGTGTCCTGTCATTACAGATATACAGTACATAATATTTTTGCTTTCCTTGATCTTTTCATCCATAATGATCAAGTTTTTTTCTGATAATTCAACTTCTTCAGTGTCTCCTGAAGAGCAGACAGAAAAATCTCTGCCTCCTCGACTCTGCCTATCAGAGGCCAGAGATTAGATAGCCATGCCTTTTGTGCTAATCACTTTTTGTAAGGCCATTGACAAATGCTGACAAACTGTAAATCCTGGGTACTGTAGGTGTCCATTGTACCTTATCCATTGTTTTTCATTTCTTTGATATTTTCATGTGCAGCCTTCTGTTTAAACAGATGTTTCCTGTCCCGAACACCTGCTCCCTAATACCTGGCAACCGCTTCCTAAATTACCACACAGAGGCATATATTAATTATAAATGCATGGTCAATAGCTCAGGCTTGTTACTAACTAGCTCTTACAACTAAATTAACCCATTTCTATTTATATATATATATTGCCACATGGCTTATGGCATTACCTGTCCTCTGGCATGTCTTGCTTCCTGAGCAGCAGGCTGGTGTCTCTCCTGACTCTGCCCTCCATCTTCCAATCATTCTCAGTTTGGCTTTAATTTCATGCCCAGCCATGGCCTGTCAGCTTTTTATTAATCAAGGAGAGTAACACATATTTATAATGTAGAAAAGGATTGTTCCACAACACTTCTGTCTGTCACAATTCTAAACACAGCCTTTGATCATTTTAGATTTCACATGGACCATCTGGCCTGAATCCCATTGTCTGCATCCCTTTTCTAAGTACCTTTTATGATCTTCCTGATTCCAGTCAATCATTCTTTGAAAGTACCCTTGAACTTGTTATCCAATAGGAATGCAGTTTTCCAGACCCCAGATCCCAATCTCCTGTTATCACAACCATCTTCCACTTTTCCATATCACAGCAATTGCACCATTTTCATTGTTCTCCCTCTCCAGTGTAATTACAGCTGTCCTGAGACATCCTTGTTCACATCTTCAAATACTGTCTACTTTTCTCTCTATTCTACTTTGCAAACAAACTGCATGCTAACTCATTCTCTTTAGGATTCCTAAGGCTAAGCAGTGGGATTTGTATTGAGAAACGTTCACATCAGTGCTGAGTCAGCTATGGCACTTCTGTCTCCATGGGTCTCCACCTTGTTAGAAGATGTTACTCTGTACTTTCTATCAACCAACCCTTCCCCCACTCTTAAATACCTATCCTGTTCTTCCTCCCACCTCAGCAAAACTGCAGCCAAACAAACCATACCTGTATTGCAGTCCTCCAACTTTCCTCCCCTTGAAAACTGTGCTAAGGCAATCTCCTCTCTCCTATATGTGCAGTATTTGAGTCTTTACCAGATTAGCCTAACTGTAAACATACTGTGCTATGCCATCTCGTCTAAGAAGCAAGCTAACTGAAAAATTCTTGCAATCAGGGTCCTGTCTCACTTTTCCTTTGTAACAGAATGACTTGAAAAATGTGCCTCAATTGTTTTAATCTCCAGTCTTTCCTTAGTGCACTCCCATAGAGCTTCTGTCTCCATGTCTTATATCTTGACAAATTTGAGGGCTAATTTGCATTTGTCACTTTACACATGCTCTTAATGCCATTTGAATTAAACCTCCATTAATGTATATTTCACTGTATTAGAGAACTATTTGTCTGCTCCTACTTAACTTTTTGGAGCATAAACCCCACATAGTAATTTTCTCTGCATCTGCATAGCCTTGTACAACCCTGGTCTATAGTAGAAGCTGAACACATTTTCATTGAATAAATGAATAACAATATGAAAGGGGCTCTCCCATTGAGTAAGGATAGCTATTAAAATTACATCAATTGCTTCTCAGTCTTTGGGCTAAGATCAAGTGTGGTATCTGTTTTGTCAGTTTAATTTCTGATATGTTCTCCAATAAACTGTCTGGGGGACAAATGGGACTAGCAGGAGGGGTTAAGAGGGAAAAGTTACAGTAAATACATTGGAGGGAGAATAGGTTCAAAATGCAATATATGCATAAAAGAAAACCTTTTAAAACTTTATATCTAACCATGAAAACTTCATATTTATAATTATTTAATCTAAGACATGAGAAAACAGTGATCATGGAAAAATGAAATCAGTTCGAAATGGTGTATTAAATCAGTTAAAATGATGGCAGAAACAGATTCACACAAAATAAAAGGGAGAAATAGCTGGAACTGCAAAGATGAAACCAGAGGGTGGTGGAGTAAGAACATCTGCCACAGTCCACATGGACAAAGTGATGTTGAAATGACAGTGATAGCATGACACCATTTCTTGTATAAAAATTAATGTCCATGTAAGGGGTTAAATATGACAAGTCTCACCACCAACAGTTCCACAAGGGTCCTATAAGAAATAGCAACAAATGTGGGACTCAAAGCCAGCCATGAAGGTACATAATCTATAATCTCCACAGTTGGGAGGCTGAGGAAGAGAACCGCCGGGTGTTCAAGACTAGCCTAGACTACATAGTAAGATCCTGGCTCAAAAAACATAATAAAGGTGGAACTCCAGAACTAACCCTGCTCCTCCTTCATAACCACCAGCTCTACTTCAGCAGGACCTACATTTCTAAAGCAAGGGAGGAGGGGATGACTCAGTGTTTCAGCTGGAAGAATTACCACCCAACAGGAAAAAGAAGAGCAGAGAGTATTTCTTCCTTAAAAAAAAATAAATAAATATAAAAATAAAAAAGGAGTGAATGCTGTAATCATGCACTTGAAGTCTAAGCAGTTCACTTGTCTCCAGTTATTATCAATCATGAAGGGATTGTGAGGAAGTGTACTTCAAGGTTAAATGCAAGGGACACTGCCTTCCTCTCTGGAAATCTGCCAAAGGACCGGTGTGTGCTTCTTTCCTCTGCAGGCATAATTGCCGCTTTTATAAATAAGATTAAAAAGAGCCCGTATCTTCTATGGGAGTACTTATTTTCTGTGCGGCTGTTTTTCAGGTGGCCAGTGTTCTGCAAAGTGGGCATAGCTGCTGCTTCAGCACAAATGCAAACCCCTGCAATTTTGCCAGGAGAGAAGTAAATTATTTGCCAAAATAGAACAACATAGGGATCTCAGAAGTTGAAGGTGCCTCAACACTTGCATTGACTCATCCTGCTTGTTTCTGGAACTCACAAATCCCAAGCACCTACTGTGCAATTAAAACAGTATCTGTGTGACAAAACTGCCAGAATCCAGATGTTTGTGGAGCTGTTTCCTGTGTGGGTGTGTGAGGCCAAGAAGAGTGTGTGTTTGCTAACGATTTTAACCAACTGGAGAAGAAAAGCTGTAATCCCAATACTAAATAACACCCATTCCCAAATGTATGCATACACACTGGTATGATTTGAAGGGCTCTACAAAAGCTCATATTGAATTTAATGTGAATTGTGGGGTATTAAAAAAAGTGATGCCTTAATCGGACTGTTGTTATGTATTTGCAATAGGAATCCTTTTGAAGTTAATTGAGATTAAATAGTGCCTGGAGGGAGTGATCTTGATTAAGTGAAACAGTAGCCTAGTAAGAGAGAGCTGAGCTGGCACTTAAGAAACATTCTATATAACAAGAGGACTGGCTCAGTTTCTCTCTCCATGTGATTCTCTGTGCTTCCCAGAGACACCAAAAGAGTCTCCACTGGCAAGAGACCTCAATCTTTAGGTGCAATGATTAGATTTGTTGTCTTGACTGAGTTTAGAATCACCTTGGAAACATGAATCTCTCCATATCTTCATGAGAGCATTTCCAGGGAGGGTTTAACTGGGGAAAAAAAACCTACCTGGAATGTGGGTGGTGCTATCCCATGGGTTAAAGGTTCAATAAGTAGGGAAAAGTCAGCTAAACAAAGGCATTTATCTCTCTCTGCTTCCTAACTGTGGATGCAATCTGTCTAACTACTTCATATCCCTGCAACCAAGCAGTCCCTGTCATGATGGAGTGTCATACCATCAAAACTTCCTTACACTGCTCTTGTCAGATATTTGATCAAAGGAACAATAAAGGTAACAAATGGACTTGGTATGGCTTCTCAGTCACTGCTTGCAGAACTAGGTCTCAGAAGCTTTTCTTCTTTATAAGTGACCTTGCTTGTGATCTCTAGATACAGTAACAGAAAATGAACTAACATACATGCACACATATTTTTAAATTGTCAGGCAGTGTACCATCTAGGTGGGTTGTAGTTTGATTGGTAGCATTTTTTCCCTTTCTTATTTACAGTAATGGTATGATTTATGTGATTAAATAACCGCTAATATTAAGGCAACACTGTACTGATAAGAAAACAATGATCCTTTTTATAAGGCTCTACTCTGCATGTCAGGTTGTGCTAAGAATAAGATATATGATACATGGGAGACTTTTTCTGCTTTAAAAATGCTTCTGACACCCCAATGTTATTAAACTGCTTCATCTCACCAATTAAAATCTTTAGAACCCTTCATGTTATACCTCTAAATTGCCTCCATGGATTATCCCACCATAGCTCCAGATTCTGTATGCAACATTTTGCTCTGTCAGCCTTTAACATGTATTGTGCAGGGCCCCTTGAATCCCTCTCCACCTATGACTCTATGTTGAAAGACTTAGGTCTACACCTGCTCAATGAAGTAAGCTTCAGCATCTATGAGTTCATGAGTGCCATGACACATGACCCTCTCCTCATTATCAAATCTTACAGTCATTTTGTCATTGTTCTGAGCTTTGTAGGGGACATTATGGGTACGCTGTTTAGTGCTGAGCACCCAACAGTGACTTGTCCTTAACACTTTGATAAAACAACAATCTGTGCTTTAACTGCTATTTGTATGAAAAGAAACATATATCAAGGCTGAGGACAGCAATATATGGGAAAAAATATACACATTTAGGTGGCAGTGTGACCATGTGTCCATTCAGCAAAACAGGAGTAATAGGTTCAGCAGTAGTGCTTACAGCGTCCCCAGTCATAGGCCTTTAGCTAGGTCTATAATACCAGGCATAGACTTCCTCTTACATGCACCTCAGATCCAACCAGAAATCAATTAGCCACATAACTGTTGTCCAAGTACTGCACTAGTAAGTACCTCTTGCTTGACAAGTTGGGATTTTAGCATACAAGCTCCAAAGCTGGAGAAGACCATTGCTGACTTTTCCCCAGCTGCTTAACCAACTTCCTGTGCTTTGAAGGCTAGCCAGCAGTGAGGAAGCTTCTACCTCGCTGTCAGCATGATTATTTTCTATTCTGTAATCAAAGAGTGTGATATCTTCAGAAATAAGGTCTTACCATAAAATTCTGATAGGCAGTCAAGGTCAATGGCCATGATCTATAGAATTTTAGAGGCTATTAGAGCCTTCCTGGCTGACATCTCGAAGAGTTCTACACCTTGAACTGGGATATTTTGCTTAATAACCCATGACTTCTGTGATCAGCTTTATTAACTCATGCATGGTACCGCTATTCAAAATCATTTTACAAATATGATTTTTAATTAGCTTACAAAATAATAGGTTTCCATGTGACTTCTTCATACAGCCTTAGTTTGAGTTAGTCTTTCCAATACCCCATCTTCTCACCAAACACCAACCCCATTCCTCTTTAAACCTTGGCACTCCTAGTAGTCACTTGTTCTATTTTATATTACATATATTTTACCATCCTTATTCCCTTACAACCTCCTCTCACTTATATTGTCTATTTTTGCTTCCAAATCTAAAAATTCAAAGTTATATGCTGCACATATTTTTTGTTTTACCTTTCATTAATGCATAGTAATTGTACACATTTATGGGTGTAGCGTATAATTTGATACATGAATATTTTGTATAGTGATCAAATCAAATCAAGATAGCTAGTATTTCCAGCTGCTTAAACACATTTCTTTATGCTTGGGACTTTCAAACTCTGTTCTTTTATATCTAAATAAATCTTATGATTAATTGTTCTGAACTATAGATACCAATAGAACTCATCCCTCCTATCCAACTCCACTCAGATAACAGTTCTCCAGTTCCCTTCCAGCTTCCCTCACTGTCCCTTTCCCTAATCTCTATTGACTGACAACTAACTATTAAAGTTATAATATTTCAACTGAATCTAGGACAGTGTACTGTAAGGCAGAGATGCATTTGAAGGCAGTAAGATTTTGTACACCATTATAAGAAGATATAGGGAATGTAAATATGGACAGATTCTGGCTATTTTTTCCATATTACAGTAATACAAGATAGCCAGTTGATATTTGTTGAGTATCTCCTGTGTTATGGGCTCTGTGCTAAAAATTAGAAGAAAATAATGACCCTATTGTAATTACATGTACCTCAGTGTGTCAAAGAGGAAGCCATTATAGTCCAAATGTGCCTAGAGATATAAGCAAAATGTAAGGGAACTTCCACTTATGGGTCTGATTTATGGGGGTTGTTCCATGCTTAAGCAAGACTTTGTTGGCAGCTTGTCAGTTTAGTTGAAATCAAATGAGTATGAGAAGAATTGGACTGGTCAAAAGCTGAAAAAGAATGTGCTCAGCAATGGCAATATCCTACCTAAGTTGCTTAATGGGTGGTAGGGCCCATGGTCCTTGCCATTTGAGAGAAGCACATTGAAAGCCAGTTATAAATAGCACAAAATCATCGTGCTTCAGAATAGTCCTTGTCTTTGTTATGATGACTCTGTTTATGGGTCTCTCTCTCTCTCTCTCTCTCTCTCTCTCTCTCTCTCTCTCTCTCTCTCTATTTATATATATATTATAAATATATATATATATATATTTCTGTGTGTGTGTGTCTTCCTTTCATTTTATTCTTAGAAATTTCAATTTCATTTCCTATTTGCACCTGACATCCCAGGTAAGAGTGATTTCTTCTCAAATTAAAATCTTTGATTACTCTTAATTTTCTCCCAATCAATTTTCACCCTGCAAAAAGATTTGTTTTCTTTTCAGTGTTTTCTCAGTAATAAACAGCATTCTGCACTTGTTAACTGGACTGTGCTTCCATGCATAGATCTCCTACCTATACATGAATGGGTACATAGGGAAAAGAGATAAGCAAACTATTTTTATATTCATAAACAGCATTCATGTTCAGAAACATAGCCACACTGATGAGATGTAGTCTTCTAATTATCCCCAAAGCCACACCCTATATTTTCCCGATGATGATTTGAACAATTTTTTGATCAGGAGTACCAAGTTACTTTATAGAAATGCCCAACAAGCATTACACATAAATGCCATCACTGGCTATGTTCAGGGCGCTTTTAGATTCTCTCCCAAGTGTGATAAATAACTTGCGGTGACTCCACCAGTGCTAGCTAGACACAGGAATTTTTTTGTACTTGTGGAATATATTTTATGTGTTTTGATAGCATGGTTTTAATCTCCTTCTCTATCAGACCACATAATTAGAGTAGGCAGGAGGTGAAGGTGTTGTGACAATATAATCTTCCCTCACATTTGATTTTTCTCTTTTGCATATCAAAATCAAATCATCTTAAATAGGAAAAGTAAGATGGGTGGATGCAAGGTTGGACCAGTATCTTTGAGGGAGTCTAAGCTGGGGGATTTCTGGTGCTCCAGCTAGTAACAAGAGGAATGTAATTCTACATTTGGTTTTCTTT
>CABHPR010152717.1:6740-20215 GCA_902168415.1 Peromyscus melanophrys | reverse complement strand
TCTTTCTCTTAATAGTCTGTTCCTCCACATTCAAACAAGAATAACCGATTGAGTTCTGCTTACAACCAGCACTCTAGAGCTTCTCTAGCCTAAGGTCATGCTCTTTGACATTCTCATCATAAATCAGTTCCAATGTGCTGATGAAACAGGCTCAGGTTTATCATGGCAACAGCTCTCAATTTTCTGCACCAGTCACCATTGCAGTGGCAAAAAAGCTGACAGAAGCAGCTAAGGAAGACAGAGTTGAGTTAGGCTCACACTTTGAAGATAACAGTCCATCCTGACAGGGAAGTCATGTCAGTGAAAGCATGTGGTGACTGATCGTATATGTGTTACAAACAGACAGAAAGCTGGACCTCTGCTCACTTTCTCCTTTTTATACAGTATGGGTGCCCAGCCCATGAAAGGATGCCACCCACATTCAAGGTTGGCCTTCTCACCTCAGTTAAATATCTATGGAAATGCCATCATAGATATTCCCAGAAGGGTGTCTCCTGTGTCATTCTAAATTCCATCAAGTGCACAGTCACACTTGGCCATCAGAATCAGTGACCTGTGACACCAACAGGAATTGTTCAGATGATGTGATGGGCAGTGTTGGTTGTCAGTCTAATAACAACCTGAGAAGGGGGAGCCACTGAGAAGAATGTCACTTGATTGGTCTGTGGGTATGACTTGGGGGCGTTTTCTTGATAACTAATTACTTGGTGCAGGAGGGCTCAGTGCACTCTAGAAAGCACCATTCCTAGGAGGGTCTGAACTTCAAAAAATATGGTAGCTGACCGTGAGGCTGGAGGCAAGCCAATAAGCAGCACTTCTGTGGTTTCTACTGCGAGCCCCTTTAAGTGGGCTTCTCTTGATAATAGATTTAACTCGTAAGATGAAGTAAACCCTTTCCTCCTCAAATTGCTTTTGATCATGGTGTTTATCACAGCAACAGAGATCAAACTAGAGCAGACTGCTTACTTCAGTAGAGAAGAGGGGGGATGCATGAACGAAGAAAAGTAGAATATGCTGCAATGGCATGGCCAACTGTGAGGTCTCTTAGTGGATTCATGATCTTTTTCTGAAAATCATAGTTAAAAAATCAGTGCTCTTAGCCATGCAACATGACTGAAAAGGTTAAGAAGGAAAAAAAAATGGGAGTTGAAAATCAGGATAAACCTTCTCAAAGGCTACAGTTGTGCCTGCATGGGCATGATATAGTGAGGAGGGGCAGCATCCCCGTTAACCTCCCCGATATGGAATTTATAGACAGCTATGAAATTGTGAATTTATCTATAGATCTGTTACTACCAACTGGAAAATACACCTATTTGTAGATTTGTAAACTTGCAAGTAGGTGCTTCCCATCTATTAAGAATCGCCTGTTTTTCAAGGTTTTAAATATAATGTGATTAACTTTAAATTGAGTTGAAAAAAGAAAGGGTAAGTTACACATAAATTGAGTTACTGGAGTGGTTTCACTTTTAAAAACTGAATTAAGGGCTTTGAAATTAATTTAGTTTTGAACAGAATGTGCTCAGTGTAAGTTTTGTGTATTAATTTGCCTTTGCGCTAACTCTTTGGAACAAAAAGAGCAAAGCAATTTCAACAGTTTATTTTCCATATTTACAGCCCTGCATCAAACTTTTCTCTGCAATAAACATGAATTATACACCACTTGCAGGTGGGAGTCCCATCTGTGCATACATCTCTCCTACAAACAACACATGTGCCCGTGGACTCTTCCTGCACCAGTATTAAGTCCCCTCACCTCAGCTAATTGTGTAGTAGAGATATTTAATTCATTTTCATCTTTAATTATATACTTATAATTAATGATGGAAGCACTTCTAACTTATATCCTCAAAATTCCATTTTAATTAGTGAGAAACATTTCCAGACAATTTGGAAGACTCTTTATAGATATATTGTTTTACTTTTAAAAATATTGAAAAGTAGTAAAAAGTCAATTCCCTTTGTAGATTGAGCCATTAATAATTTGGAATGGAGGCTAATACCTTAAAGCTGCAGTGCTTAAAGAACCCAAGCTCAGAATCCAACAAGTCTGTCTCAGTTCTAATCTCACTCTGTACCTTCCAGAACTGTGCCTGGAGAAATGTGCACAGGCTTTATTATGTTCAGAGTCTTAATCCGAAGAACTAGGTTAACCATGAATTCACTCTGATAATTAAATTAGGAATGGTTGCCTCACAGATAGTGTTGCTCATTATAGCATGGTTTTTATAGTATGCTCCATTTAACAGATTGTATGAATTCAAAATTATGTATTACTGATGGAGAATCACTAATATACACTAATATGTACATATATAATGCATGTACTTAACTTTTTTTAAAATTCAGGACTGGGGAGATGCTTTGATGGTGTGGTGGTTAAGAGCACTTGCTGTTCTTCCAGAGGACTGGAGTTAAGTTGCCAACAGACACACTGGGTGGTTCACAACTGCCTGTAACTCCAGCTCCAGGAGATCTAATGCCTTCTTCTGACCTACGGGAGTACCTTCTCACAAATACACACACACACACACACACACACACACACACACACACACCATAAATAAAAATAAATATTTTAAATATGTAAATGAAAGGATAGAATTAAAAACCTGTTATATCCTGGGAACTTTGTCACTAGCTGTTGGGGAATATGGAAGATGGAAAGCCAGTAACGGAGTTACTAAATTATAATGGTTTGTAGTAAACACATGCAATACAACACTGTGGTGTAAAATTTGGGGCAATGGTGTTAAAAAGATCATGGCAAACAAAATCTTTAGATGTTGATGATGGGCACCTGAGACTTCTACTCACTCTAAGACCAATAATGAAAACTGAGTTTCCTGAACCTTTTTCTTGTTTGCTATTATGCTTTGTCTTGGTTGCAGTTCAGATTTTTCTTTGGTTTGCCAGCTCACAAATAATGACTTGGAGACTTATTATTAATTATGAAAGCTTGACCTTAGTTTAGGCTTGTCCTACTAGCTCTTGTAAATTAAATTGATCCATTTATTTTAATCTAGATTCTGTTGTATGGCTAGTTACCTCATCTCTCCATACTGCCCATGCTGTTTCCTCCTCATCTAGATGATGACTCTGCCTTCTTCTTCCCAAAAATCTCTTTTTGGTCAGAAGTTTTATCTATCCCTCCTGCCTAGCTATTGGCTGTTCAGCTTTTTATTACAGCAATCAGAGCAATTCATTTTCATACAGTGTGCACATATCCCACAACACTTGGTGTCTTTACTTTCCTCTTGCTGTGATACCATACTTACACAAAACAATTCCCAAAAAGAAGAGTTGGTTTAAGTTCATAATTCAGGGTACCGCTGATCATGGTAAGGAAGTCAAAGAGCTTGCGGCACACATTCCTTCCTCAATCAGAAGAGAGTAATATAAGCATGGTACTCGGAACTTACTCCCTCATTTTCATAATTCTGGATCCTCTGCTCAGAGAATACATGCCCCCCAAATTAAAACCTAGATAGGTCTCTGTGTATTAATTAAAGTCATCAAGATAATCCCTCACAGGCATGTCCAGAGTCTATCTCCTTGATAAGTCTAGGTTCAGTCAAGTTGATGATAACTACTGACCATCACATGGCTCAATCTAAAATTTGTAATTTGAGCTGTGTGCAGAATTACTGATACTGTAACAATAGCCAAGGCACCATAGTATTATAATAATGACATAATCAATTGATGCCACTGTCAATTCCTATGTAGCAAGTTTTACTTATCCCTTAAATACAGGGGTTTAAAGCAATAATAAAAATATGCATGCAGTTTCTGTGTCATGGATAATTAGATTAGTTGAACTCACTCAGAATGTCTGATGGAGTTTGAATCAAGATGCCAGCTCTAGCTAAAGCCATCTGAATTGTCAGTGGGAACTGGGAGTCCACTTTCTAGATTGTAATATCATATATCTTGCAAAGTAGCAAAGATTGTAAGAATAGTTCTCCTTCCTTAAGTTTCCCATTAGAGGCAACATGATTTTTTTCTTTGAGCCAACCTCACCAACCTCAAATCTCATACTCTATGTCCTAGTTAGGATTATTATTGATTAGATGAAACACCATGGGCATGATGAAAAAAACCTTAGGGAGGAAAGGGTTTATTTGTATATACTTCCATATTGTAGTTCTTCACTGAAGGAAGTCAGGACAGAAACTCAAGTAAGGCTGGAACCTGGAGGCAGGAGCTGATACAGAGGTCATGGAAAGGTGTTGCTTGCTGACTTACTTCTCATGGCTTACTCAGCCTGCTTTCTTATCATAACCAGGACTACCAGCTCAGGGGTAGTATCACCCATAATGGAGTGCGTACTTCCTCATCAATCACTAATTAAGAAGTTACTCTACAGGTTTTGCTACAGCCTAATCTTACAAAGGCATTTTCACAGTCAAGGTTCCCACCTCAAAGAATATAGCTTGTATCAGGTTGACATAAAATTAGCCAGCACATTCTATCATTAATTCAGCATCTCATAGTTATAAGGTCATATATATGTATGGTCAAGTTCAATATAGGAAGAAAATAAATATGAATGTTCTAGTTTCATTTCTGTTGCTCTGATAAATACCCTAACACAAAGCAACATAGAGGAGAATGGGATTTGTTTTAGTTTACAATCCTAGGTTACAGTACATCTTTAGGGAATCTTTCTCTGTCCCACCAGCCAGCTCCCAGATCAATGACATCAAGACCTCTTATTAATTATGAGCGCAGCTGATAGCTTAGGCTTGTTTCTAACTAGCTCTTATAAATTAAGTTAACCCATTTCTATTCATCTATGTGCTGCCAAGTGGCTCATGGCTTGTTACCTCATCTCCTACATGTCATGCTTCTTCCATGTCCCAGAATTCTCCTTGTCCCAAAAATCCTGCCTAGCTATTGACTGTTTTGTGTTTTATTAAAACAATTACAGTGATATATCTTCACATAATGTAAAGGAATATTCCATAACATACATCACTGTAGCAAAGTTAAGATGGAAACTTCAAACAGCTAGTGTTATCAAATTCCATCAAGAGCAGAGAAAAATAAAGGCATCCATGCTTGCTCACTCCCTTGATTTTGCTCAGCATGACTTTTCCATTCTTATACAGTTTTAGAACCCCTTTGCCTAGGGAATGGTGCCACCTGCATTGAGCTGGCTTTCCCCACATCAGTTAACACAAGTCTCACCAGACAGGCCCATGGGGCAATCCAGTATAGATAATCCTTCATTGAGACTCTTCCAAAGTGATCTAAGTTGTGTCACATTGACAATTAAAGGTACCCATTGCAGTAAATGTGAAAAATCAAGAATTATGAGTTATTTGCCCACTTTAGAGATTGGGAATCATAGGAAAAATAAGTAATATACACATGTGACATTAAAATTAACTGAAATTATTTGGAAACATACAAATGGCATTTAGTAAAACTGATACCATTATCATTTTTTGTCTTTATATAACTGTGGTTGATATATTGTGCACCCCAATAAACTTATCTGGGGGTCAGAGAACAGAACAGATACTATATTAAACACAGGTTTAGGCAGTGGTCGCACATGCCTTTAATCCTAGCATTAAGGAGGCAGAGATCTATCTGAATCTCTATGAGTTCAAAGCCACACTGGAAACAGCCAGGCATGGTGATACATGCCTTTAATTCCAGGAAGTGACGGCAGGAAGCAGAAAGATATGTAAGGCGTGAAGACTAGGAACTATAGCCCCTTTAAGCTTTTAGGCTTTTAGCAGCAGTTCAGCTGAAATCCATTTGGATGAGGACTCAGAAGCTTTCAGTTTGAGGAAACAAGATCAACTGAGGAATTGGCGAGGTGAGGTTGTCTGTGGCTTATTTTGTTTCTCTGATCTTTCAGTGCTCACCCCAATATCTGGCTCCCATGTTTGTTTGTTTTTTAATTAATAAGACCCTTTAAGATTCATGCTACATATAACTGTTTAGAATTATAGACTCTAAATATTAAGGACATATATGAAATATTAAATTGGGTAAAACTTTAAAATATTTTAGTACATAGTGAGAAACCTGTGCTTTCTTTTGAAAACAAGAACACACACTTTTAAATAACTTTTTTTCTTGAAATAGTTACATGAAATTCTTGATCAAGACTTATCTTGACTGTCTCTTCAAATTCAGGATAATCATCTTCAGCAAAAACTTCATTCATGCAACCAGATATTAAACTAATGAAAATCACTTTATAACCATTTAAAATTTATATTGAATTATGTTTAAAAGTACTAATAGCTCTTTCTTTCCAATATATTGTGAAAATGTGAATGGATTTAAAATCCAATCCATCTTTTCTTCATCAAGTGTTTCAAAATAATGATGAAACTCTAATTTACAGAATGAACCCTTTTGTTGAATTAGAGACCCCAATTTTACTCAAAAATACCTTATCAGAGAAATGCCTCTAAAACCTATATCAGATGATGGACAGACAGATCGATGTATGATGAAGTTAACATTTTAGACTCCTAGTTGCAAACATTCTTTTGCAAGTCCCTGATTGATATCCCACTGAATAGGCCCTTTATACGTGGAAGTCTAGATTGGAAACAAACTTTGTGAGACACTCCATAGGACACCATATGTAGGCACCACCAGAAAGCCTACATTCATTTCTGTCTTATTAGTATATCTAGATAGAGCAACAGACACTGGATATTGGTTATCATTTTTACTGCTAGGGAGGACCCTACTCTTACTTGATATTCCTCTCAAGACTACCTTGTGTGGAAGCCTGAGGCCTCTGTTTGCCCATATCTAGAAGTTATCTGATCAAGGAGGAATTAGTTTTCACCTCTTCCTCCCACTACTGCTTAGGCACTTGAGCTCTCATAAACCTGTAGCTCAGGCATAGCCTGTACAACAGAAAAGTTCCTGTTTCTGGGTGACACAGTCATGGTGAAGTCATAACACAATGCATTATTCAGGAGGTTTTACTCTTGGACCACACAAACCTCCTTTGATGCCACATTATGAAGCTATAACGATCCAAATGTGTATGGTATGGTACTTAATATCTAATAATATTAATAAATCACTAGGTGGTTGGATTATATGTTTACTGTGCTGTACAATCTATTATTATTTTAGAGTGTACTCATACTTGCAGAAAATAATAACATAAAACAGTAGCTGTGATATTCTTGCAACAGTCTCATGTACTTCATTTATTAAGTCTATTGATTGCACAGTCTATATGGCCATGGACCTACATCATCTAGGTTCCTGTAAATATGCCCTATAATGGACACACATTGACGAAATTGCCTAGTGAGACAATAGTAAAACAAATGTTCATCCTCAGCAGAAGAATAATTATTTATTTGGAGTGTGACTCAAAAAATTCATGCAGGCATCTTTATTCTTGTAAGAATATTTCTAGGTTTTGTGCTGGGCGGTGGTGGTGCACGCCTTTAATCTCAGCACTCAGGAGGCAGAGGCAGGCAGATCTCTGTGAGTTCGAGGCCAGCCTGGTCTCCAAAGCGAGTTCCAGGAAAGGCGCAAAGCTACACAGAGAAACCCTGTCTCGAAAAACAAAAAATTTCCAGGTTTTAATATTTCAGTAATACCTGCCTGTGTTTTATGCATGAATGTATATTCATTTGTGATGTATGTTATTCAGTGGGGTGTCTGCAGATTAGGGTACTCTTTGGGAGACCATTTCATTCATTTTTCTGAGTTGACGTATTATGAAATGTGGTTGTGAACATTTCTTTGACTGATTTCCAGATATTCCTGATCTGCTACATTAGGGGTCTTGCAATAAATAGGCCATGTCAGCATTCCAATTTAAGTTGAAAAGCCCAAGATTTCTTCAGCTATGAAAGAATCCAGAAACACTGAAAATCATGCCGGCTTATTCACAGGCACTGGTATTTCCATTTGTTTTTCTATTTGTAGGCATCCCCCAGGCTAACTTGCTGTCTTCACACTACATTTAGCATGGTAGGGTACGACTTTCCTCCTGGCTCTAACACAAGGCTCTGTCTTCAGCCTCATTGCTGCTGAGCCAGGAAACATGGCCAGTGGAGAGGAACTGCTTCATGCAGCTACTCATGCAATGAAGAAAAGAGTCAGTCCCATTCAGGCAACAAGATCAAGTTTTGAAAGATGCAGAATTCACCTAAAGAGAGAAAAAGAAGTTGTACTCAGAAGGAATATGTATGTGTGTGTTGTGTATGTGTAT
Organism: Peromyscus melanophrys; assembly: GCA_902168415.1. Lineage (NCBI taxonomy): Eukaryota > Metazoa > Chordata > Mammalia > Rodentia > Cricetidae > Peromyscus > Peromyscus melanophrys. Next base: position 11,997 of record CABHPR010152717.1, on the reverse strand, counting down.
GAATATATATATATAAACGAAACACAGACCATTCATCCTCATACCCAAATCCATTACATTTACTAATATGAATGTAATGTTCAGGAATATCATGACTTTCTCATTTATTTCTAAAACATTTATTTTATTTTATAGGCATGTGTGTGTCTCTCTGTGTGTCAGTATATGTGTATAGGTGTAGATAATGTGGGCAGGAGCCTGTGGAGAAGAAAAGATGCTCATATCTTCTGTAACTGGAGTTATAGACAGTTGGAATCTACATGATGTGGGTGCTAGGAGCAGAACCCATGTTCTCTACAAGCAGCAAGTGCTCTTAACAGCTGAGCCATATTTCCATTCCCACTTTTACCAATCCTAGATAAGATAGTTGATAGGAAGCTCTTCAGCTCATTAATGTCTACCGAACTCAGTAGAGAGCCTGAGCTTCCCAATCACAGCTAGAGCACAGGAAACTTTGCAAAGAATATGTCTCTCTGAACAATTTTATCAGAATTACTGAGTGTTTCTCAGTGGGAATGCTCATAGGATCAATTACATCTCTCATTTCTTGATGCACTAATATGCTTCATTTTGTTAGATCAAAAAGATTGTTTATCTAATTTTGTTTCTCTTTTGTCCCCCTGGCTTCAAGCAAGCATGAAAGAAAAGTTACCATTTTATTAAAGAAATATTAATATTTGTGGCTGTTATGTCCTCTCCCCCCTTTCTGTGGTCTTGTTGTTCAATGTATAATTTTATAATAGTAGCATAAGTCATACTAAATAATATTAGAAGAAGTCAGAATATGTTCATTAACCTTCATGATAGGAAAATAATTCCTGTAAATATGATGTCATTGCATATAATCATATATATGTATGTAATATAGATTTTTAGACTATATAACTATATTTTACATATTATATATACACCTATGAATATATGGTAAAATGGACATTCTATTTATAAACTTGAAGTATTTCTAATGAATTAAGTTCAAAATTTTTCTGAGCACCTACTATGGTTAGTATCTGAATGATATGTGAGGCTAACAATAAATGGCCTTTTGTAGCTAGAGTTTTCCTGCCTGGCCCACAGTCAGGACAAAATCTCTGTCACCCGCCAGTCCCACAGCCGCTCAGACCCAACCAAGTAAACACAGAGACTTATATTGTTTAAACCGTTTGGCCTAATGGCTCAGGCTTCTAGCTATTTAGTTCTTACATCTTAAATTAATCCATTTCTATAAATCTATACCTTGCCACGTGGCTCGTGGCTTACCGGCATCTTCACATGCTGCTTGTCATGGCAGCGGCTGGCAGTGTCTCCCTCCTCAGCCTTCCACTTCCCACTGTTCTCTTCTCTGCTTGTCCCGCTTATACTTCCTGCCTGGCCACTGGCCAATCAGTGTTTTATTTATTGACCAATCAGAGCAATTTGACATACAGACCATCCCACAGCAGCCTTTCTTTGGAAGAGCCAAAAATAAATGAAGCGCAGGCATGTTTAAGTGACTCCCATACAGAACATCTTAGGAAGCACAGATAAAACTGTCTGAGAGACAACTTGAATGAATTAATTTAGCAATTATTTCTGGATAATAACAAACAATGGTACTTGTTCCACACAGTTATACTTTTGTTGACATCTCAAACTTAATGTTTCAAATGATCAGGGAAGGTATAGCTAAAGAGGACCTGAGTCAGTTAACTTGCTCTTGATTTTGACTCTGTCATCTAAGCTCTGTTGTATGTCCCTCAGTAAGTTCCTCTGGCTCTTTGAGCACCATCAATCAAATGGAGATGATGGATCACATATAACTTCTAGGGTGACTGTCAAGATTAAGTGGAAGAGTTTCTACCGAAGAGGAACTGATATTGTTTGTCTGTAAAGTTTTCTGTAGTCATACCCCATCTTTAACAGATCTTACATTCCCAGAATAGAAATTATTTTTGTTACCTTGAGAAATCATAGTCATGCACATATCTGCATCACTATAAGCAACTGTCTCCTGGTACTTGAAGTAGTTCAAGGTGTCAAAACAGAAAACTATCTCATGTTTGCTTTTCCTCCCAGTTAATAACCACAGCACAGATGCTTAGAATTAGTCTCATGTCCTTAGATGGAAAGTTTGGAATTACCATTTCCTGTCTGAGTTTACACTGTCCAGGAAAAAACTAACCTGAGTTTTCCTCTTACTATGAATTTGGATAGTAGTACTGATAGTTGTTAATGATCTGATGCACCCAAGAATGTTCACATTCATCTAAAGTTTCTTTCTCAAGGAAGAAAACACTCAACATGTGGCATATAGCAGTTACAAATAGCTTCCAAGTAAAGTCAAACTGAAATGATAGTGCAAGATTGAGCAACTTTCATATAGAGAAACAAGCTGCCAATTGGTGTTTGGCCAACTGTGCCTGAAGAGCTATGAACACAGGCATGTTTATAACAGTCATTATGAGTCTTTCTGTTCATACTAAACTTATGGGGAATCAAGGCTTTTTCTAAGCTACAAGACCTAGCATCTAATGAAAAGATGCAAGATGATACATAGTCATCTGCAACTGTATTTTCTAAGACTAAGTTTATGATGGCTAGACTCTTTCATTTTGACAAGGTACCATTCTGACCAAGAAGTTATTACAGATTTCATTGGCTTTTGAGCATCTACACCATATCCCAGCACATCAGAAGAATTTGTCTTCTTAATTTTTTGATACCTCTGTGAGACTGGCCTACTTATATTCTTGATGAAGATTCAATTTTCATCCTGTGTGTGGGGTGCAGTCCTTAAGGAAATCACTTGGTATTCAGACCAAACACTCATAACTGATGGGAAACTCTCATGACAGCTCCCTTCATCCAATTGTGGGAGACACTAGATCCTCACTGTACTACTTTGCCAAATGTGTTTACATTTAATTAAGACAGCTCTCCTCAACCAGGAGAAAGTTGCTGTGAAGCTAGGTTGTTTGGAGATTTGCTGTCCTCCAATTCACTCACAGAAGGAAAGCACATTAAAATACCATCTTGTGGAAGAAGAAGTGTCTGCAAAATGACGAACAAGAACACCCCCACCTAATCCGTGATAATTTCATATCTCCTTTTAATTACAACTTCATATCTTCAATTTTCTATGAAGTGATCTGTTGTGTCCACTTCATTGTAGGGCTAGAAGTGGCCTTCAGAGCTGCAGGGAGCCTATTCTCTAGCTTCCTCTATCATTTCCAATTTTTTCTTCCTATTCTTCCCCACGTCCCCCTTCATTTTTCACCTCACTTCCTTGGAATCAAAGCCATATGATTGGACTCAAGTTCCATCTGCTTTGCAAATTAATAATGCACATTTATCCCAAACACCTCATTGCTCTCTATTGTCTTATTTGGAAAAAAAGCGCAGGTGATAATATTGACTATTTCATACATTTATGAGAAGACTAGATGACATAAAGAATGATAAGACATCTTCTACAAAATTCTGTGTCTTTATCATGAGAAGTTGCTGTCTACAGTAAAGAAAAATTCAAAACTGTTCATTCTTGCTGTCATGGAGACATTTGGTTTTTAGGAAGAATGTTAATTCTGTCATATACTTTTAAGACAATTTCCTCACATTCTGTCCTCAGTTCTAAATCTGGTGCTTAGTCTCCTCTTACAATAATAATATCTATACAGCCACATCTTTGACGTTTTTATAGTATGTACTGAATATATATGTTAAATATTGAGCTATTTAGTAAAATTAACTATGGTGTAGGGACTACAAATGAGAAATAATGACATTACATTTGTTACAAGTTACCCCAGGTCACCTTGCTTGCAGAAGCAGAGCTCAGGTCTGTGCTGAGTTCCTTATGTCTTATTCTATGCATGCCATCTGCTTCAGTTCTTAGAAAGGATTGCCACTTTTAGGATAAGGTCTGTAGAATGATCTAAAGAAAGAGTTCTTAAATGAAAGGTCTCCAGAAGACCTTTGGATTGATTTGGGGAATCTGAGGGATCTGATCCTTATAGTTAAACAAAATGAATTGGAGCACTTGAATCACTTTATAGATTCTCACACTGGAAATGTTAATACTCCATAAACTACTTTAAAAACATCAAGGTATTTTGGTCTCTGTTGAGCACAGCCCTTTGCCCAAGTTCAGCAATGATACCTTCAAACCCAGACCTGCATTGCTGAGGATATTATTTTGTGGTTCTTGCTAAGGAAGAGTAAGAAAGACTTCATTCATAACTGTGGTAATAGATGTAGGGACCATAGCAATGGGATGTGTGGTTTTAGTAGGAGAGAAAGATGTAGTCAACTCCTATTACAAAGAGAAATAGGAATTTAATAACCAAGTGTTAGGTGAAGATCAACCTGTAGAAATTCACTATGCATGAGAGGAGAGAGTCCAGTTCAACAGGCCTGAGAACTCTCATTGAAGGATGGCCCAGGGTGATCAGACATGACTAGGACTGAGATGATGAAGAGGCTGATAGCATACCAAGGGTGATCACATTTTGGCGAGAAGAGTTCTTGATACATGGCTGATGTTGAACAACGCAGGGACAAAGAAAACAGCCCAAAAGGGAGGGCCTAGTTGGAAGAAAGTTCGTGGAAGCCCTAGTGAAGTTTGGTAAGAGATGTCTGCCACTTGCAAAATGGGGTAGGGATGGGGGCATCACCACATGAGTTTCAGCTCCCTTTGCAAAGAACTTCCTGAGCAAACATGGATAGTTTGAGATCAGGTCACTGTCAGGAAATGATCACACATACACAAAAACACACCCCCACACATACAAGTACATGCATATACCATTTTCTCCTGTGACAGTTGGAAGTCAGGAAATGATAACAGGCACAGTCATTGAGAGAAGAGTCACCCAATTCCTCATGCCCTATTGTTCCTGAGATCTCACTTGTGCTCTGCTGAGATCAACCAGTCCTTGTGCTTTCTCTCCTACCTGACAGAAATGTTAAGGAATGAGGATAAAGCTTTTAAGTACTGGGGAATTGTGCTGTGAATTAATTGAGCTGACCTATATATACATGTAGAATGTATATGACACAAACACACATAAGTTTCTAATAGCAGACCAGGTGGTGGTGGTGCACGCCTTTAATCCCAACACTCCAGAGGCAGAGCCAGGCAGATCTCTGTGAGTTTGAGGTCAGCCTGGTCTACAGAGTGAGAGCCAGGACAGGCACCAAAAGTACACAGAGAAACCTTGTCAAAAAAAAAGAGAAAGAAAGAAAGAAAGAAAGAAAGAAAGAAAGAAAGAAAGAAAGA
>CABHPR010152716.1:0-32048 GCA_902168415.1 Peromyscus melanophrys | reverse complement strand
TTTCTACCACCACTCCCTGGGATTGAAGGCTTGCTTTCTGGTATTAAAGGCGTGAGTCACCATACTTGGCTGTATCCTTGAACACATGGATTTCTGCCTCTGGAATGCTAGGATTAAAGGCGTGTGCTACCACTGCCTAACCTCTGTTTAATATTGTGGCTGTCCTGTTCTCTGACCCCAGATAAGTTTATTAGCATACACAATATTTTGGGGAACACAATACCACCACAGATATAAGTAGTTAACTGTACCACGAGCTATGGTTTTCAGGAATATATGATTTATTTTATGCTATAAGATTATGTACTATAGCGCTATTCATTAAGTTGTCCTATTATATTTGTATTAACCCTTTTGAGATAACAAGCTAATTTCTCCAAATATATCCAAACACAATTCTTTATCTTACTTCTTATCTAATCATTATTATAATATAGTCAGAATTCCATCAAGACCAGGAATTAGCTTCAGATTTTGTTTATTATAATAGTTACCCAAAGATCATTCATCTCATTTAAAATATGAATTAAAATATATACTGTTCTTATCACTGTCTGGCTCAATGAGCTGTGTGTGAGTTTTGAGGCCAGGTGTTGCATTTCTATATTTAATCACTGAATGGCGTTACTATTTTTTCCTGGACATGTGAACCATGAGAAATCTGTAAGGGCCGTGGTTTTGAATTCTCAAAGGAAACACTTATATAAGTGATTGCAATAGTTCATTTTATATCTGACAGTACCACTTACAGTTTTAAACTTAAAACTTAAAATGTTTATTTAGTGACTGGCTACATTTAAAATATGTTTGTTATCTCTAAAAGTAAAAATTCTATTAGACATTCCTTCTGTTATAAAAACCAATAATCTTCAAGTTTCCTCCAGACAAAGAAACATCATTTTACCAAAACTGTTTATCAAAAGCAAAACTTCATGCTGCAGAAATAGGAATTATTTTCTAATCACTATTGTAAAATCCCCATAAATAAATGTACCTCCTATTTATAGACACTCCCTATAATGATGTCAGTTAACAGTACAATTATGCATCTTTCCAAACTCTTTTCAAATTTAGAAGATTTTCTAAAAACAAAATAATGTGACACCATTTTTATATTCTCTGATAACTTATTAAACACACACACACACACACACACACACACACACACACACACACACAAACTGGTGACACTGCTTTTCCCTAGCACGTTCTTAGTTATCTCATTTCTCTTAATATTGCATTATATTGCATTCACTGGAGTTTCCTTGCTAGGTTTAATCAAGCTCCTGTTTATGACATCAGCATCAGTTACATTTCATTTGTTTAATCTTCATTGAAGTCTGCACAGGCTTGGTTAATTTAAAAGTCAGTCAGTAGATGAAATGGGTCCTGGTATACTGGTACCATATGAAATTCCAGGAAGAGCTATGACAGTGGAATTTGGAGAAGGTGGTAGGAGGGGCCAGTCAGCCTTGTCAGGGTCTCCAAACTGTAATGTTGTTTGTCGAGCATAATCTTGAGTTGGCAGATGTCATGACGGGGGGGGGGGGGGGGGGGCCAACCTCAAGTCTCAAATAAGAGTTCTTTTATTAAAACAGTGAGGTGGCAATCTGATATATTAAACATTTGGCTGCATGGCTAATGATTTACAAGGTCTAATGCACAATAAAGAATCAGGGCCCTGTTCATAAACTAATAATTTCCTGAAAGTAACAACAGAGGATGATATTGAGAATAGAATTTCTTCTAAGAGAAGAGTCCTCAAGAAGATATAGTCTTGTGACATGATACCAACCTTGAATCTGATTTTCTCCCAAAATTGCATAGGATTTTTAAGGGTTTATTAAAATCTAAATGTAGTGACATGGCTGTAATCACAGAACTAGGAAGGCAAAGATCAAGAAGTGTGTCCCTCTCAAAACATAATTGTAAAATCAAAGAAGCAATTAAATACTTCCTAAAAGTAGAAAAGCAATAAATTTGAAATTTATATAAATGTATATACATTTTTTATTTGTTGTTAACCAAAAAAAATGTATTTTTTAATGAAAGTCTGAAACGCAGTTTAATACTTTACTAGCTAAACAGGAGTATACATAGGAAAGTGTACATGGCTGAAAATTTATTTTTCAGGGTTGGAGACGTGACTTTGGAATTAAGAGCATCCACTGCCTGCTTTTCCAGACAACCTGGGATTCAGTGCCCCGCATCCTCATGGCAGCTCATTACAGCCTGCAACTCCCTCCCAGAAGATCTAATGCCCTCTTGTGACCTCCATGGGCACCAGCACACATGATACACAGCCGTTTGTGAGGGCAAAACACTCAAACCCATAAAATAAAACAAATGAATCTAAGTGTTTTAAAGTTATTTCATGTTTTTTAATTTAAGGATTTAGCATTTCTAAATGTTTTGAATTGAAACCCATATGCATCACTTCTCCCTTGCCCGTTTTCCTTCTAGCCTCTCTGAGCTACTCTTCCTCAAGTCTCTCACACAACACCTCATTCTTACCCTCAAGTTGATAGCCTGTTTTTCCTTGATTATATTTGCTAACTCTCTCCTAGAGTGGCTGCATAACCAAGATAGGAACACTTGCAATACTAATGGACATTCTAATGTGGCGGGGATAAATTTCACGGGTTCTTCTAGACAAAGAACTACAGGCAAGTTTTAATTTGGAGTATTATTTTGTGCATGTAGATCAAAGTATATTTATCCCTAGGAATATTCATCTCTCTAGTTGAACTCATACGTCACTATTAATCAATGTTGTCATTTATTAGTTAGTAAAGGAGCAATTTTATGGTTGGTTGAACAGGTGAATGATTTAATAGTAGATTATTCAAGGCATATCAATGTTATATTATTAGTAGATACACATACCTGAGACACCACTTCAGTAATGTAGTATGTTACATAGCATGTTGCTGAATTTTAGCTATTCTGATTATTAAATTTTAGCCTATTCTGTTTTTTAACCAATTCCACATATTTGACTTAAAAATATTAAATATCCATAAATAATGACTATTTTAATTCAGGATGAAAATTTTCATTAAGTACTACCGTAATGTTTATTTACTACCGTAAATCAAGTAATGTTTGCCTCCTCTCAATAGAACAATAGCAAAGATGGCAGGGAGCTAAGGGGCAAAGTTGTTAAACAATAGTAACTTTTTAAAAAGGGGAATAATTTCCAATAGATAAACAAGGTTCGTTCGTTCGTTTGTTTTGTTTTTTGATGACCTACATTTTGAGGTATAAATGTGATTCTGTTTGAGACGAGTTCACTTTCACTCTAAGCTGATCTCAAACTCACTATGTAACCAAATATGACCCAGAATTTCCAAATGCTCTGCAGCCATCACCAGAGTGCTGGAATTCCAGGTGTGTGTGACCCCCCCCCATTCCTAGTTTATGTGTTACTTAAGATCCAGTTCCACCACAATTCTTAGAATGCTAACTAGGAAAGTACTGTAGCAACTGAACCGACATCTCCAGTCAATATGTTATTTTTTATTATGGATATCTTTTTCAAGTCCACATCTGTGTTACCTGGAAAATTATTTTAAATGGGTAGTCCTCACAAAGTTTTGCCCCTTAGCTTTACTTTCTAGAAATTGCCTCCAAAACTATTACATTAACAAATGGTAGAAAATAATGTATGAAATACTACTTACTTATGTATCAATTTTAATCAAGTTCAAGGAACTTATATCACATCTGAATCTTATATTTCATATAGTTTTATAAAGATTATCCTGAAAGGCAAGCATTAAAATAAAAATTTGAAAGTTATAATTTTCTATACTATAATTGGTTTTTGAAAACAGTTTCCAGAAATAACTGCTTTCTATGGAGATTACACACACACAAAGTAAAACTTTAAGTGATAGCATCAGTTTTGAAAACAAAGAAAAATAATATTCTTGAAGGTCTTGACAAAGCAGAAGATGAGTTCTGACATCTAGCAACACTAAAACACTGATGCATGTTTTAATAAGATGTGTAAGATGTTGCTTAGTTCAGGTATACCTGATTCTAGACAGTCATGATTTATAGGCTTGAAAGCAAAAAAGAAAATGACATACAATTATTGTGTTTACAACTATGCATATTAAAAAAATAAAGTGTAATTTCTTCAGTATATGCATGTTTCTATTTATGGCATATGAAGATGTTTAAAACTTTTCTGTAGCTAAAACATTGTGTTCTTAATGCAAAGGCTCAGCAATCTTAGTGATGTGTACAAGTTATGCACACTGTCCAGATTCTTAAGGATAAATCTATGCTTTTCTTTTCTCTGAAGCTTTCTGAAAATATGTTAATACCCAAGACTGTGGTATCAAATTTATATGCAAGAGTAATGTTATAAATGAGTTGAGAAATTGTATGTAAAACACCCACTCAGACATTAGCAGGCTATCAGCTAAATAATCTATGCTACACATTTGTGCTGTAGTGTTTCTATGTGCTGCAAAGTAATTCTGTGCTAAACACTATTGCTGTAATAAAATACCTGTAAAAAACCAACTTAAATAAGTAAAGATTTATTTTGGTCCATGGTTTCAAGGGTTTCAGTTCACAGCCAGTTAAATCCATTGCTACTAGGAGCAGGGCAAGGCAGAAGTATCAAGCAGAAGGTGACCGTGCAGTGAATCTGCCCAATTCATGGCAGCCAGGAAATAGAGAGACAAGAAAGAGAGGTTACAGGGAAAAGACATATGTCTTTCAAGCTCTTCCTTCAGTGACATTCTTCTTAAAACCATGCCCAACTCTCAACAGTCCATTTGGTTATGAGTTCATCTATGGCCCCAACCACTTCTCAAACTCCTGATCCTGACAGCCAAACCTTTAACACATGAGCCATCGAGGATGTGTTTGGACTCAGAACACTACATTATTTCATTATGTCAGTGTCAATCAAAAGCTGAAACTGATTCCTAGATTTAGCAATTTTTGAAACTATTTTTCAAATCTTTGATACATTTCAAATATCCTTTAAACCTGCCTGAAAAGTAAAATGTTCTATGTAGTATCAGTCCGAGCTGATATTTCAAAATTAGTTTATTTGAGTAACAAAGCTAATGGTTGTGGAAAATATGTTCTCTGTTAATATTAGGTCTCTTTTATCTGACTCAGAAATCTAAATTTAATGAAAACAAGATAGCCTGTAAAACTCCATTTTATGATTCCAGACACTGTGGCCACTGTTGGCAGCTTAGCAATTGCCTGCACTTACCTGAAGCATATTATAAGAAAGGTTTTCAACATCCATTTAGCCATCCTTAAATTTATTATGACAGTAGGCAGCATGCACAGCTATACCCAGCCATGCCCTCCTTTTGCACATAAACAGAAGCTTAAAGGAATATAGTCATTAAAGACATGAGTACTAGAGATACACTATCTAAAATGATATCTCAACTCCACTACCAAATGGACATGAGGTGGTGATGTAACTTAATTCTGTAATGTTCAAATCTGTTCAAAGCTTAATGACAATGATGTGGTGAACAGAACAGTGCCTCACCCACTGGAAATGCAGTAAATGAATTAGCCATTATGACTGCTCAGCAGACAGCACAGAGCAGAACTGGGCTGGCTACTTTGCTCTGAAGCACTACAGCATACCACGTTTCTCTTGTTGCTTTTCTCCTTCTTATTCCGTTCTATGCAAGAATTCCCACAAGGAAAGTGTATCCTCCTGTATTTAAGGGATGGATAGCTGAATGCAGAATTGGTCTCATCTTCTTAATAAAAAAGGGTGCAAGGTCTCATGGTCACAAAACTTTTTTTAAAACCTTTTCTAAAGGTATACTCTGTGCCTACTTAGTAGAAAATCAATTTTAATATTTTTAGTTTATCAGTTTTTAATCATTGCTTCTAATTATAAATAAACATGTTACATAAAATGTACAAAGCTCACACAGACAACGCACATGCACACAGGTGCATGCACACACACACACACACACACACACACACACACACACACATACACACACACAGAGATGTAACATTATTAAATGAAAAGAGGGAGGCCAAGTGACATGAATTTGAAAGAGAGACTGGGGACCAGGTAAGGTGCATGTGCACGTGAGGGGTTGGAGGGAGGAAAGGGGAAAAATTTGTAATTACATTTTAGTTAAAAAATAGATTTTAAAAAAGAATTTAAAAAATAGAAAGCTCTCAAGCTCTAAGCAAAGACTATGGCATGCAAATTAAAAAGCAGGTACCAAAGTTCATAACATAAAATATGGTCTCTTAATCTACAGCTGTACTCAAATCAGTCTGAAAAGGATCTACAGGCAATTAATAAATCAATCTTTTAAAATAAAATTTACTTACAATTTATGGTTGAAAACATATAGCTATATCTATCTATTTGTATCTATCTATCTATCTACCTATCAATCTGACATATCTATCTCTATATATTTATATCTACTCATGTACCTCAATAAACATGCTTATAATCTGATATTGCCTTTGCTCATTATTTTAAGGTACCTATATTCTTATTATTTAATCAAAAGAATAATCAATATTTCTGATATAGCCATGTTAGAAGTTATAATTTTGTAAAATATTTGGTCTACATGTAATATATGTATAACCAACCAATCTATAATAATATGTTCTAATTTCATTCTTCAATTATAAAGAAATTTTACTTAGTCATTTTCTATTAGAGCATAAAATGTACTTCATAATTCATATTTATTATTAAGAGCAGTGCATTTATTTCTTGAAATAAGAATATTAAAGAGATTAATGTCAGCAAATCACACAGGCCACAGAGCAGCCTGACATAAGGAGCAGCTTACACTGAATGTATACAAAGAAAAACATGTTAAAAACCTCCTAAATAAACCAGCTCAGTAAGTAAAATAAAACAGTATTGACTATGTGGGACCCGGGAATTAAAGACATGTTTACTCTAAATTCAAAGGCTTTTAAAATGCAAGTTTACTAATCCATATGTCTTATGTAAAGAGATTTACTTATTAACTCTAAATCTAGTAAAATAGTGTTAGCCTTAGGTGTAGCTCAGTTTTATATATGTAAGACTCTGGGTTCCTGGCCCTTAGCAGAGAGGGAGGAAGGGAGGGAAGAAGGGAGGGAAGAAGGGAGGGAGGGAAGGAGGGAGGGAGGGAGGGAGGGAGGGACATTACAAAAGGCTCTGCTATACTTACAATTTTTCATACCTAACTTTAGGAAGAATTAGTAGGAAATATTACTCAAAAAGATTTTCTTAAAATTTCTAGTAAAATCTATTGCATGTACTAGCCAAGATAAACAAATGTGAAATTTTCACTAATTGTTTAAAATAATCAGAGAGATTTTTGTTATAAAAGTAAAAAATGTTAACTAGAAAAATCACCGAATCTGTAAAAATGTGAACCACTAATTTAAATAATTGGACTTTCAGAAACAGTTTTTGTCATAGAAGTTCTATAATTGGATGATTTGAGATTTATTTTCACTTTTAATTGTTCCTATTCATGTGATTGTGTATTCGTTAAAGTGCAAGGGAAGAAGATGTTGGACCCTGGAATTGGGAGTCACAGGTAGTTCTGAGCCATCTGACGTGGGTGCTTGGAAATGGACAAATGTTCTTAACTGCTAGGCCATCTACCCAGATCTGTAATTTGATGGTTTTAAAACATGTTTGAGTTATTAATATTATCTTCTGACAAATAAGATTCATTTCATTCTTTACTTTTGCCATAATCCAGATGTGTGTCTTACTTTTAACAGTGTATTCTAACATAAAGACTGGTGAGACATTCTTGTGCTATTTCCAGTATAAAGGAAAAATTCTGTCTGTCAAAGGTCCGTGATTGATACTCTAAGCTTTAGGCCCAAGGGGACAATCAGAGCCCCATACCCCTACCCATTGCAGCCCCAGTTGAAGGGCAGCAGGTAGGACCACTGCCTCCACTGGACCCTGTAACCTATAAGCCCCATTCCACCCCCCAAACTCACCTATCCTCTGAGACCACAGCTGCTCCCTGAGACATAGACTCTGCCAGCTCCAAGAGCACTGATTGGACCAATAATGGATCCCTGAGACACAGACAACATTTGCACCAATTGGAGGAAGAGATGGGTAGATGCCAGTGCAAGAATACGTTCAACAACATAAAGAGCAATATGGCACCACCAGAACCTAGTGGTTGTATATCAGCAAGACCTGAACATTCCAACATAGAAGAAGCAAAAGAAAATGACCTTAAAAATGACTTTAAGAAGATTATAGAGGCCTTTAAAGGGGAAACAAAAATTCCCTTAAAGAAATCAAGGGAAAGGCAAACAAAAAATTGGAAGAAATCAATAAATCCCTTAAAGAAAGCTAAGAAAACCAAGAAAAAGCAACCAAACAGGTGAAGTTCAAGACTTGAAAACTGAAATAGAGGCAATAAAGAAGACACAAAAAAGCTGGACTGTGGTGGCCCATGCCTTTAATCCCAGCACTCAGGAGGTAGAGACAGGCAGATCTCTGTGGGTTTGAGGCTAGCCTGGTCTACAGAGTGAGTTTCAGGACAGGCATGAAAACTACCACAAATCCAGCCCTACAGAAAGCACTAGAAGGAAAAATCCAACCCAAGGAAGTTAGATGCACCCATGAAAACACAGGCAATAGATAATCCCACACCAACAAATCCCAAAGAAGGAAATACACATCACTACCACGAAAAAATAACAGGAATTAACAATCACTGGTCATTAATATCCCTTAATATCACTGGATATTAATCATTGGATATCATCAATGGAATCAATTTGCCTATGAAAAGACACAGGCTAACAGAATGGATAAGAAAACAGAATCCACCCTTCTGCTGCATACAAGAAACACACTTCAACTTCAAAGACACTATCTCAGAGTAAAGGGCAGGAAAAAGTCTTTACAATCAAATGGACTTAAGAAGCAAGCTGGTGTAGCTATCCTAATATCTAACAAAATAGACTTCAAACTAAAATCAATGAAAAGAGGTCGAGAAGGACATTACATATTCATCACAGGAAAAATCCCTCAAGATGAAGCCTCAATTTTGAACATTTATGCCCCAAATACAAGGGTACCAACATATGTAAAAGAAACATTACTAAAGCTTAAATCACACATCACATCCCACACACTAATAAGTGGGAGACTTCAACTCCCCACTCTCACCAATGGACATGTTGGTCTGTCAGACAGAAACTTAATGAGAAATAAGGGAACGAACAGGTGTTATGACTCAAATGAATTTAATAGACATCTACAGAACATTCCACCCAAACACAACAGAATATACCTTCTTCTCAGCACCCCATGGAACCTTCTCTAAAATTGACAACATACTTGGTCACAAAGCAAATCTCATCAGATACAAAAAAATTGGAATAACCTCCTGTATTTTATCAGACAATCATGCTTTAAAGTTAGAATTCAACAACAATACAAATTACAGAAAGCCTACAAACTCATGGAAACTGAATAATGCTCAACTGAATGACCGCTGGGTCAAAAAATTAATTAATTAACTAATTAGTTAATTAATTAATTAAAGACTTCCTAGAATCCAATGAAAATGAATGCACAACATACCCAAACTCTGGAACACTATGAAAACAGTGCTAATAGCAAAGTTCATAGTAATAAATGCCCACATAAATAAGTTGGAGAAATCCCACATTAGTGATTTAACAGCACACCTGAAAGCTCTGGAAGAAAAAGAAACCAATATGCCCAGGAAATACACAATATACAATATACACCAGGAAATAATCAAATTGAGGGCTGAAATCAATATTAAGAAACAAAGAGAATAGTACAAAGAATCAATGAAACAAGATGGCTTCAGTGCAGAATTCTACCAGAATTTCAAAGAAGAGTAATACCAATACTCCTCAAATTGTTCCACACAATAGAAACAGAAGGAACATTGCCAAACTCTTTCTATGAGGCTACAGTTACTCTACACCCAAACCATACAAAGATGCAACAAAGAGAATTACAGACCAATCTCCCTCATGGACATTGATGCAAAAATACTCAATAAAATACTGGCAAACCGAATCCAAGAACACATCAAAAAAATCATCCATTGTGATCAAGTAGGATTCATCTCAGAGATGCAGGGATGGTTCAACATACAAAAATCTGAACTGAAAGGAAAAAAACCACCTGATCATCTCATTAGATGCTGAAGAAGCCTTTGACAAAATCAAATACCCCTTCATGATGAAGGTCCTGGAGAGATCTGGAATACAAGGAACATATCTAAACATAATAAAGGCAATTTACAGCAATCTGACAGCCAACATCAAATTAAATGGTAAGAAAATCAAAGTGATTCCACTAAAATCAGGAACAATACAAGGCTGCCCACTCTCCACATATCTATTCAATACAGTACTCAAAGTTCTAGCTAGAGCAATAAGACAACAAAAGGAGACCAAGGGGGATATAAATTGGAAAGGAAGAAATCAAACTTTTGCTATTTGCAGATGATATGATAGTCTACATACATGGCCCAAAAAATTCTACCAGGGATCTCCTACAACAGATAAACACCTTCAGTAATGTGACAGGATACAAGATTAACTCAAAAAAATCAGTAGCCCTCCTATACACAAATGATAAACGGGCCGAGAAAGAAATCAGATAAACATCACCCTTTATAATAGCCATAAATAACATAAAATATCTTGGGGTAACTCTAACCAAACAAGTGAAAGAGCTGTATGATAAGAACTTTAAGTCTTTGAAGAAGGAAACTGAAGAAGATATCAGAAAATGGAAAGATCTCCCATGCTCATGGATAGGTAGAACCAACATAATAAAAATGACAATGTTACCAAAAGCAATCTACAGATTCAATGCAATTCCCATCAATAACCTAACACAATTCTTCACAGACCTCAAAAGAGCAATACTTAACTTCATATGGAAAAACAGAAAATCTAGGATGTCTAAAACAGTCCTTTACAATAAAGCAATTTCTGGAGGCATCACCATCCCTGACTTCAAGCTCTACAAAAACAGCTTGATATTGGCATAAAAAACTAGACCAACGGAATAGAATTGAAGATCTTGACATTAATCTGCACACCTATGAACACCTGATTTTGACAAAGAAGCTAAAACTGTGCAATAGAAAAAAGAAAGCATCTTCAACAAATAGTGCTGGCATAACTGGATGTCAACATGTAGAAGATTGCAAATAGATTCATATCTATGGCCATGCACAAACTCAAATCCAAGTGGATCAAAGACCTCCACATGAATTCAGCTACACTGAACCTGATATAGGAGAAAGTAGAAGGTAACCTAGAGAGTATTGGCACAGGACCAATTCCTAAATATAACACCAGTAGCACAGACACTGATAGCAACAATTAATAAATGGGACCTCCTGAAACTGAGAAGCTTCTGTAAGGCAAAGTACACAGTAAATAAGACAAAACAACAGTGTATAGAATGAGAAAAGGTCTTTACCAACCCCACATCTCACAGAGGGCTGATCTCCAAAATATATAAAGAACTCAAGAAACTAGACATCACAATACCAAACAATCCAATTAAAAAATGGGATACAGATCTAAACAGAGAATTCTCAACAGAAGAATCCCAAATGGCCAAAAGACATTCAAGGAATTGGTCAACATCTTTAGTCATCAAGGAAACGCAAATCAAAATGACTCTGAGACACCATCTTACACTTGTCAGAATTGCCAAGATCAAAAACACTGAGGAGAGCTTATGTTGGAGAGGATGTGGAACAATGGGAACACTCCTCCACTGTTGGTGGGAGTGCAAACTTGTACAGCCATTTTGGAAATCAGTATGGCCGTTTCTCAGAAAATTGGAAACCAATCTACTCAAGACCCAATGATACCACTCTTGGGCATATACCCAAGGGATACTCAATCATACCACAAGGACACTTACTCAACTATGTTCATAGGAGCATTATTTATAATAGCCAGAACCTGGAAACAACCCAGATGCCCCACAACCTAATAATGGATAAAGAAAATCTTGTACATATACACAATGGAGTATTACTCAGCTGTAAAAAACAATGACATCATGAAATTTGCAGGCAAATGTATGGAACTAGAAATTATCATCCTGAGTGAGGTAACCCAGACTCAGAAAGACAAACACAGTATGTACTCACTCATCAGTGGATACTAGAGGTAAAGCAAAGGATAATCAGACTACAACCCACAGCTCCAGAGAAGCTAGGAAACAAGGAGAACCTTAAGAGGGATGTACGGATCACCTTGGGAATGGGAAACAGAGGCAATCCCCATGAGTAAACTAGGGATGAGGGAAGGCAATAGAGGGGAGGGGATGGGGGATGAGAACACAAGGGAACAGGATGGTTGGTTGAGCTGGGGGAAGGATGGAGTGGGAGAACAATGAAGGAGATATCTTGATAGAGGGAGACATTATGGGGTAAGGGAGAAACATGGATTTAGGAAAATTCCCAGGAATTTACAAGGATGACTCCAGACTAGACGACTAGCAATAGTGGTGAGGGTGCCTGAACTGGCCTATCCTGGTAATCAGATTGGTGAATACCCTAACTGTTATCATAGAGCCTTTGTCCAATAACTGATGGAAGTAGATGCAAAGATCCACAGCCCAGTACCAGGCTGAGTTCCAAGAATCCAGTCGAAGAGATGGAAGAGGGATTATATGAGCTAGGGAGATCAAGATCATGATGGGGAAATCTACAGAGACGACTGAACCAAGCTCAAAGGAACTCACAAACTTTAGACTGACATCTGTGGAACCTGCATGGGATTGGACTAGACCCTCTGCATACAGGAGACAGTTATGTAGGTGGGTCTGTTGAGGGGGTCCTTGGCAGTGTGATCAGGATCTATCCCTGGTGCATGAGCTGGCTTTATGGGTCCCATTACCTATGGTCAGACACCTTGCTCACCCTTGATGCAGCGCTGAGAGCTTACCCTGTTGGAGGAGAGGATGAGGCGGCAGGGGGGCAGGGAAGTGTGGGGTGGTGGTGGTGAGCTGTAGGAGGGATGAGAGGAGAATCTGTGGTTGGTGTGTAAAATGAATAAAAAAATTTAAAAAAAGAAGAAAGGTTCTCACATACTTTCACATCAAAACAAAACAACACAACAAAATGTCCCTAATCTTCTATGTGGGACATATTGTATGATAATTTTAATGTTGTATAGAACTCAAAAAAGGCATCAAAAAATGAATATATATTGAAAGGTGGCACTTCCCAGGAACGTGCAACCAATTGGTCATGCACTCTCAAATGGTCAGCCCTGAAAACATACATACAAGTAACACTATACAGACTCAACAGGTTTTATTTGGGAATATATATGCATATAGAAATATATATATATATATATATATATATATATGAAATAACAATTGATAAAAAAAGAGGTCATGAGTTTGAAGGAAAACAGGGAAGGTTGTATGGGAAGACTGAAGGTAGAAAAAAGGGGATAAATACTATAACTAAAATATAAACTTTTTTAATCTCAAAAATAAATTAAAAATTGTTTAAAAATACACTGAGTAGCTATACAGAAGACATGAACAAGTATGTCAACTTTGTTTCCCGTCTCCTAAAACTCATTTTCTAACAGTGTACATTGAGATGTACTGACAGTTTGTTTAAAGGGTGGAGTAGTATTACAGCAATGATTAAGACTTCAGTGATTTTCCTCTCCAGGACACCATTTCTCCTAAGACTGTGATCACTGAGGTTTTTGAAACATCCCACATGTTCCCATCTGTTCTACATAGTCAACTTGGCACAAACTAGAGTCACCTGGGAAGAGGGGATCTCAGTTGAGGAACTGTGTCTAATAGATTGGCCTGTGGCCATCTGCGGATATTTTCTTGATTACAGAGGAACATTTGTCAGGCCAGCCCACTGTGTGGGCTGTGTCATCCCTGGGAAGAGGTTCCTTGGTTGTATAAGAAAGCAGATTGAATCAGCCATGGGGAGCAAACCAGGAAGCAGTGTTCCCCTTATTCTCTGCTTCAGGTCCTGCCTGTTGGTTGCTGAGTGGAATTCCTGCCTTGGATTTCCTTGATGATGGACTGGAACTTCCAAGATGATGTAAAGCTTGTCCTCTCCAGGTTGGTTATGATTATTGTTTTATAGTAGCAAGAAAAAAGCAAACCAGGATACCATCTCATTCTCCTGGATTCCTCATATTCCTTTAGACAAGCCACATACTTATCTGAGGGCTCATAGGACCACTGAAAGTTTATACCATAAAATAATAATAAATTTGTGATAACAATTAATAATAATAATATCTTCCTATAGTGAAAGAAAATAAAACAAAATGAAACGGGAAAAAAAACCAAGTTGAATAGGGAAGAATTGGTTGTAACATTTCATCATCTTTTCTTCAATGTTTAATTTCTAAAGGAATTCTCTGGCTTAGAAACTTAAAGAAATTTTCAGTCTCTCAAAAGGTTATATTTCTCAGACAAGACACCTTCCAAAGTCTGCTAGAAAATTATTTTTGGTATCTTGACTATAAGACTATTTTCAAAAGAAGCTGGCTCTTTATTTATTTTTTTCAGGGTAAAGTGCCTACTTCTTCAAACCATTGGTCTGAAACTAGGCTTTACAGACTGAGATGGAAATCTAGCAATTTTCCAGAAAGGTAACACACAGCCTAAATTTTGTCCTGGGTAAAACTGAGTTGTAGCTAGAGTTATCTCCAGTCTTGCCTGGTCCACAGTCAGGACAATTCTCTGTCACCTGCCAGTCCCACAGCCGCTCAGACCCAACCAAGTAAACACAGAGACTTACATTGCTTACAAACTGTATGGCCGTGGCAGGCTTCTTGCTAACTGTTCTTATATCTTAAATTTATCCATTTCTATAAATCTATACTTTGCCACGTGTCTAGTAGCTTACCGGCGTCTTCACATGCTGCTTGTCATGGCGGCGGCTGGCAGTGTCTCTCTCCTCTGTCTTCCACTTTCCAGAATTCTCTCCCTGTTAGTCCCGCCTATACTTCCTGCCTGGCCACTGGCTAATCAGTGTTTTATTTATTGACCAGTCAGAGCAATTTGACATACAGACCATCCCACAGCACTGAGTGAAGCAGAATATGTAGTATACAGTAACTTTCAAACAGCCTTCCTGAAGGAAGGGTTCCAATTCCCCGTCAAAAGTAAAACAATAAGTGAGACCACTCGGTGGCTTCCCCTACTCTACCTTATTCCGAACTTCATTCTCTGACTTTAGACATGGATTTCTTATTCTGTGTTCTGAAATGTGAGACTTTCAGCTTTATTCGAGAGAGCAGAATGCAGAAAGAGCAAGAGTGGCATGCTCCTATATAGTTTGTTGTAAATGATCCTTAGATAGATCTGATAGGCACACACAGAACCCAGAAATAATTCTTTTTCACTGTTTGCACCTGCACACTCCTACCTTTAGAATGTTCTAGGGTGGGGCATTCTATACAATTCATTCTTTACAACTGCATTTTCTCAGTTCTAATAGTTTTCATTATTTTTTGTGTTCTAGACATACTTCTAATGGCTTTGAATGAGTTACTTTGTCTAATTTTCCTAATAACTAGACAGGACTCTAAAGTTCTGTTTACCACACAAGAGAGCTGAGTGAAAGCAGGTGTATTCTATTGCTTACATTAAAAGAAGACTTGACTATGAAGAGTTATTAAGTTGAGAGTGTTCAAGCCAATACAGATGCAGGATGCCCAAGTGCAGAATTGTACTGCTATTCCACTTCTGACATTCAAACATTGACCAAGTTCAGTATGTTTCAGGTGCTGCTCTACTTGTAGGTACAGTGTAACTTCAATCCCACACAAAACCTCATTGCTCCTCAGACTGTTTCCATTTCCCTTTTGACCTGAAATCATGATTAGTTTGGAGTAGCATACACTGGCGAGCTGCATTAGCTCCTTCAGCCAAGCCCTGGCCCTGGTGTTGCCATGGTTTAGTTCTGCCTCCCTTCAAAGCTTATCTAATCTTGCTGAAGTACTTCAGACATATTACATCAGGCTGGCAAAAGGCAGTCTTCCTAATTGATAATACATTTTGTTTCCATAATTTTAATTAAGTTTTTATTTTGAACAGATTTGTATTAACAGAAAAGTGGAAAATATAGTTCAAGGAATTCCTAAATGCCTCACACCCAATATACCTTATTTTAAGATATGACATTAGGGTAATATTTGTTATAATTATAGAACCAATGTTGGCATTTTCTTTATCAAGTTGATATCTTAATGAAATCAAATTTTCTTCAGATTTTCTTTGCTTTCACTTATTTTTCCTATCTGTGCCTAGATTCCTTCTGGTATGTGTTCCTTAATCTCTGTCTCTCTGTCTCTGTCTCTGTCTCTGTCTCTGTCTCTCTCTCTCTCACCTCCATCCCACCTCTCCCCTCTCATACTCCCCAAGTCCCAAGGGTCTGGTATGTTGTAGATGCTCAATTGGGATTTCTCTGCTATTTTTTTTTTCATGACTTCATTGAGGTTTCTGGTCTCTGGGAGTAAGACCACCAAGGTCAAGTGTGTTCTCTCACATAGCACATCAGAGCTATCAACATGAGTTACCAGCGCTGATTCTAACCTAACTGTGATCATCTTGTGAGATACGACAATGTGTTTTCATTTTCATCCTTCTACCGCCTTCTATACTGCATGCTTTGGAAAGAAGTCAGGTAAATAGTCTACACTTATGGTGGTGTGGATACTTACACTTTACAAAGTAAGCCATGATTTTGTAATAATAGTAAACTTGAATTCTGCCTGAGATGTCTCTCTTCATCATTCATTCATTCATTCATTCATTCATTCATATTTCACTGAACTATATCAGGATAAATTGATGAATACTATAATTCAGATTGTAATACAAGACTACTTTATTTACTTCATATTGTTTACCCTTTTTTTTTTTTTTTTTTTTTTTTGGTTTTTTGAGACAGGGTTTCTCTGTGCAGCTTTGCGCCTTTCCTGGGACTCACTTGGTAGCCCAGGCTGGCCTCGAACTCACAGAGATCCGCCTGCCTCTGCCTCCCGAGTGCTGGGATTAAAGGCGTGCGCCACCAATGCCCGGCTCAGATGTGTCCCTTTAACATGCCCTATCACTGACGTGTTTAATTAATAACTGATTACCTTCAGATATGAGAGCCTAAAAGACTCTTAAAGACCCATCTCCTATGATCTCCCACACATGGAGAATCAACATTCCCCCAAACGACTCCTAATTGAAGAATGGTAGAAAACCGCCCAAACTGGGTGCTAAATATTTTTGGTGCTATTGAGATGTTGTTGCTCATATGTTCTACCTTCAGTGAGAAAAATAAAGTATCGACACGTAGACTAAACCATACATGTACATATAATTAAACGACTCTGAATGTTCACATTTCTACCTACGTTCAGTTAAACATGAGTTTACACTGGTGTCTCTGATTCTAATTTAGATGTGAGTACACAGGTCATTACAACCCTCTCCATTTGCCTATGTATTCTAGAGTGTACACTTTTTGTCACATGAACATCATTGTCACTCACTCTCTTACCAAAATACTATATGGAAGTGGGAAAGAAAAGATGAATAACATATTTCTAATCTTGTTCTTTTTACATTGTTCTTTCCTCAGCCTCCAACCGAAAAGAATTGTTTCTAGGTTCTGTGTGTGCCTATCAGATCTCTCCAAAGGATCACTTGGAGTTGACACTGCTCTTGAATAAAACCCTAATCTCTTGCCTTGCCCCAACATCCCTGAATAACTTGGTGTTTGCTTGTTTCCCTCAACTTTATCTCAAACTCCTTTCTTCATGGCCTCCTTTCCAATCATACCACAATGCCCTGCTTTCTATCCTTTGTGCTCACGAAGTTGTTTGTTGTTTTACATTCTCGCTGTCTCAGAGCTTCTGTAAACAATACTTCCCACTGGGTCTTCACGTGGTCATTATTTAGGTTTCCGCTAAAACTGCTGTGAAGCCAACTTTCTCTCTACTCAATCTGCCATCACTTTCTTGAGTTGCAGACCCCATTTTTTTTATTTTATAATTTAATTTAATTTTACATATCAGCCACAGATTCCCCCTCCCGCCCCCCCTTCCCACCAGCCCACCCCCCCATTCCCGTCTCCTCCATGGCAAAGACTCCCCTGAGGATTGAGTTCAACTTGGTAGATTCAGTCCAGGCAGGTCCAGTCCCCTCCTCCCAGGCTGAGCCAAGTGTCCCTGTATAAGCCCCAGGTTCCAAACAGCCAGCTCATGCACTGAGGACAGGACCCGGTCCCACTGCCTGGATGCCTCCCAAACAGATCAAACCAATCAACTGTCTCATTTATCCAGAGGGCCTGATCCAGTTGGGGGCTCCTCAGCCCTTGGTTCATAGTTCATGTGTTTCCATTCGTTTGGCTATTTGTCCCTGTGCTTTTTCCAACCTTGGCAGACCCCATTTTTTTATTTGTTAATTCTGGACTTTTTAAGATCTACATATTTCTTGTAATTTGTGTTTAATTATAATTATTCTCATTTCCAAAAAATCAAGATTCACTAGGAGAAAAGATTACCATATACTTTACTACTACTTCTGTATTTTAGTCATTAGTACGAGTAATTTGGTTTAAAAAAATCAAAGCTCTCATCTATTAACTTTGATTGTATAGCTAAAATCTTTTTTCTTCAGTGGAACTCTATATTCTTGTGTTTTTTCCATCTGTATTGGATGTTTAGTATTGAATTATTTGATTTCCTTATATACTATCAATAATAGTCCTTCAATATATATATATGTATATATATACATATATATAGTTAACAAAGACTATATCTTTATTGAATTTGCTTTGCTGTTTATTTCCTTTGCTATAAAGAAGTATTCTAGTCACATTTATTAATTTGGTATGGGACATTGTACAATACATACCATGATTAATTGATAGGAGGCATAAATTGTTAGAGTATGTATAAAATTTGCAAAGATTACTGAGGTGGTTTGAAAGAAAATGGAGGAAGTGTGTGACTGTGGGAACAAGTTTTGAGGTCTTTTTTTTCTCAAGCTTCCCTCCATGTGAGAGTCATTCAAGATGTACCAAGATGTCATCTGCAAGATATAGCACTCTCAGATCCAGCACCTCATCTACCTGCATGTTGCCATGCTCCTTTTCATGATCATAATAAGCTGAACCTCTGAAACTGTAAGCAAATCACCCTCAATTAAATGTTTTCTTTATAAGAGTTTCCATGGTTATGGTGTCTCTTCACAGCAATAGTAAACCCTAACTAAGACAATACGATATTTTATTAGCACATATTGTTTAATTATCTATAAATATATATTTAATTTTATAAATAAAATACATTTGGAATCCAAGATTCTATACAGGAAGAAACTGGAGAGTAGTCTAACCAAGAAATTAAATCAAACAAGGTCGTTTACTCACTGAACTAAGAGAACATTTGCTGACAATGTTCTATTCAGTCTGGATCTCAGAAGAAAAGGGTACTGAGAAAAAGCATGTAATTTCTGTACTGTTCTTGCCAAAAACTGCATACTCCAAATCTAATCATGAGAACACATCAGACAAGCTCAAATTGAAGAATAATCTAAAAAACAGCTGACCAGTGGACTTCAAAAGACACAAATAGCACTTTTTACAACACTCCTCCATTCACTGCTCCGTATTTGTTCCTAATCTTGCAAACTCATCATAATTACGAAGCCTGCAAAAGACAGAGATTTCTGCCTCTCAGAATTTCCAATAAGAAAGAAAACAAAACAGTATGAATAAAATACAATTTTGTATTCATTAAATTGTAAACTTATTCAAACTTAAATTATTGGATAATTTGAAAAGTTGATTATTCAATACAAAGAAAAGATTCTGCAGATAATAGAGATCTTGCTTTAAATGACTGAAAATCCTTTAGATATCAGTAATCATGGTCTAGCTGTCAGGAAGTCAACCAAATTTATCTCTTCTCAAAAAACTCAAATCTTGGTTAAATTATTGTGTATCTGTCAGCACCTAAACCAAGCCTGTTTTCAAAAATTGGTTTCTGTCTTCCAATTCATCATTAGGTGTGGGAGTCAAGAGGCATGGTTCTGGGAAGACTAGAGATTTCTCTTCGTCTTATAATTCTGAACAAGAAAAGTGTGACTATAACATTCTGGTTACACATGCACCAATATTGTTCCTTATACAGCTGGATGCATTAAAATACTTGAGTCAAAACCTCGGTATTCAAGCTTACTATTTATTTTTCTATCATTTCCTCTACAACTTCTGCCAGCTTCTAGTCCCTCCATTTCATTATCTCTCCAAGATTTCTGGTTTTGGGTTAGATTTTTATCTTAAAAATTGATTCTATTTAAGTTATATCTCTATTTTATGCCAGTGGACAATTCAAATTGTGGGAAACTAGTTGATAAAAAAGAAATGAAGAGTACAATCTGCTCAGCTTAGAAGATACGATGACATTACAGTCCTTAGAGCTTCAAGTTTTCTTCTTCCTTTTTCTAATCCTATGGATTGTTTCTTGTAGAATATTATTTTAAGATGTGATACATTTGTTTGTGCTGTGGAACATTTGTGTTAATGACTCAAAGATGTGTTGCATTTTTTTATGTTGCATTTGTTTAACTCTGTGAAGCTGTATTACTTTGCCTGTCTAAAACACCTGATGGTCTAATAAAGAGCTGAATGGCCAATAGCAAGGCAGGAGAAAGGATAGGTGGGGCTGGCAGGCAGGGAGAATAAATAGAAGGAGAAATCTGGGAGGAAAAGAAGAAAGAGCAAGAGAAAAGAAGGTAGAGGACCTCATGGGCCAGCCACTCAGCTACACAGCCAGCCACAGAGTAAGAGTGAAAGTAAGATATACAGAAGTAAGAAAAGGAAAAAGCCCAGAGGCAAAAGGTAGATGGGATAATTTAAAGTTAAGAAAAGCTGGCAAGAAACAAGCCAAGCTAAGGCCTTTATAATTACGAATAAGCCTCCATGTGTGATTTATTTGGGAGCTGGGTGGCAGGCCCCCCAAAAGAACAAAAGAGTAAAATACAACTTACAACAATTGTTTGTAAATGAATCTGTTACCTGAAGTTTTAGTCATCCTAGTGTCTTTGTTTCTTTCTTTCTTTTTTTTTAGTGAAAGAGGAAACAGTGAAGGGAAGAAGGCAAAGTATGAAGGTATGAAGGGAGAGAGAAAAGCTAATAACAAATCTTAGACTATACATGCTTAAATTCAATGGACATTTATTTCTTATAGAACTTGAGGACCTCACGGCCACACATGCAACCTTGGAAAAACACCTACTCTTAATTGTATTGGAATCTCAAGCTCCATGTTTTTGCTGCCATTCAAGATCTTATGCAACAGTGAGGGAGATGTTTTGTAACTGGCCTTCTTGGAGTCATTCAGAGTATCACTGTTCTAGAGTGCATATAGCCATCCCTTGATTCTAGACTCTCCAGATCATGTCATAAAATACGATGTTCTTTGGAACACTATTCATCTGTTTTAGTGACCTTATCATTGATATTTCTCCTTTGTTGCTTAAACCAGTATTGTATGTTCAGTACAACAAACAAATAAACAGAAAACCTAACCCCCTACAACTTTATGTGGTTATAAAAAGTTTCCTGTATATCTGTCTTCTTGCTTAGAGCATTAGAACAGAGGACAACACAATAATATAATCCTGTACATTTCTCTTTCCAGCATTATCTTGCCACAGTTGCTTCAAAAGATAAAAAGAGGGTAGAGATAGGCTTGTCCTTATCTAAGAAGTGTTGATATGTTCCTGGACAGGATGAAGAAAATTCTAGAATAACTTCCCCATAACTGGCTTGGGCAAAAATTGCTGCCATCATTATGCAGTTAGTACAATAAAGCAAGTCATTTTAAGGGGATGTGGTAACATTTAAGCATATTGAATGTAGTGTCCAAGAAAATTACTGTAGAATATCCAATAGAGATGTGGTTGCACAAGGAAACAAGGGATGGTTAGAGTATATTAATAGTGATATATCTGGTACCTAAGTCCATACAAAAAGTAGTTTTTACTTCCAAAGGCATCATGAGTAATTCCTTCTGAAATTATCACATTACACTATAATTCAATTTCATCTATAATCTTGTTTTCAATAAGTACCTTGTTAATCTGTCATTTATTCAGCAAAATACTCTTAAAGGCAGAAACTATTAGCTGAATATCTATTATGTGCTAGCCAGCCACTATTTTTGGCATTGAAGTTAAGTAGTAAACACCCACACAAAAGAAACCTTGTTCAAATGAAGTATCCATACTGGTTGATAATATAAGAAATGAATTATATAAATGGTATATCAAATGTAGACAAGTCATGTAGAGAATGTAAAGTAGTAAGAGCCCATAGAGACATCTAATGTAGGAAAGGACTAGCATTTTTTTTTTTTTTTGGTTTTTCGAGACAGGGTTTCTCTGTGTAGCTTTGTGCCTTTCCTGGGACTCACTTGGTAGCCCAGGCTGGCCTCGAACTCACAGAGATCCGCCTGGCTCTGCATCCCGAGTGCTGGGATTAAAGGCGTGCGCCACCACCGCCTGGCTAAGGACTAGCATTTTAAGGACACTTCTTAAGTAAGGTCTAAAAACATGACACTGGAGCAAGCTACTGAAATACTTATCTATGTGGATTTATGCAGCCCGACTTTTCCAGGCAGAAAGAATGACATACAAAGATCTTGAGTTATAAGTATGGCTGGCATGCTTGAAGAAGAAATGAGCCCATGTGGCTGGACAGGTGTGACTGGAGGTGAGAATACTGGATCTCACTATGTAGACAAGGCTATCCTCAGATTTACAGAGATCCTCCTGTCTCTGTCTCCTAAGTGCTAGAACTAAAGCCATTGACCACTGTGCCTTAATGTTAACAACTAGAGGAATATGATGCTATTACTGTTAAGTGATATGTAGAAATGGACTTTTAGGAGTGTGTTGTCAGTGGAGCTCAGTACTGCTGAGTGTATTTATTTTGATAGAGCTCTGGAAAATCATATGGGCTAAAAATGTAAGTCTTGGGTGGAGCCATCAATTCTGCTACAAAGAATAGAAACATGCTATAGCTGCAGGAGAAAGGAGGTCAAAGAGGGTACTTCAAAAGCACATGGGGAATAGACTCATGCTTATCTGATGACAGGGAAGACACTCCAGACAGAGAAAATTTGCAGATATTGGATCTTTGATTTAAGCTTCCAGAGCTCATAACTAGCGTATCTGTCAGCAATTACAGTCTTTCCTATAAAAGACAATTTAGTGGAATAGAAAACATAGAATAGAGCTGATTCATTTAGTAAGCATATTATTAAAAATAATCTGTAAAATTATTAATTCAATTTATTTGATAAACGATAATACATGATATTTGATCAGTGGCAGTAGTAAACTGGGATGGTTTCATGGAGGAAATATAATTGAGAAAGTCCAAGCAGCCTGGGCAGGATTCCCATCCACTGCAGTTGGGGTGCAGATACAGTGCTGGGAAATAGCTTAGCATGGGCAGAGTCAAAGGTGATATGTAATAAATCCTGGAAGACAGATAAAATTTCATGCAATGAAGAAGGGAAAATCAATCACATAGGGAATGTCTGTGTTAGAGATCATGGATGACAGATCTGTTCTTTCAGGAAAGGAAGGTACCTCAAATGACATAAATTTGCCTGGCTTAGGCAAGATGTATTTTCTAAAACAAGTTAAAATTTATAAGCTCTGAAGTTAATTAAAAGTTTCTTTTAACATATAATTTATGATCACATGAATCACACGTTTTTCTTTCAGAGTGTATATATAAGATTTTTAAAATATCATTAACTTCTTTCAGAAATTAGTGAGACATGGAGAATTTTTGAAATTCAGAGAGAGTAGCTTATAAGACAACACCAAACAATGCTAATTTTTGATCTCAAACAGATTTTTAGTAATAAGAACAGATACATGGGAAGTGGGTTCATATGAGACATAGTTTTGAAATGTTGCATAAGGAAATATTCTCTGCAGCCGAAAGAGAATATTCACTACAAAACTGTGAAGACTCTAAGGAGGAAGGCTATTTTCCCTTCTCTATTGCCATCACCATAGTGCTGCCTACATGGTTGTTAAGTGCAACTCTGACACACGCAGGCGGAGAGAAGTTCAATCTGTCACTAATTATCATTCAGGCGTACAAACCAATGTGCCTCAAAGGAAAATCAATAATAAGACTAAGTGGAGGTGGAAAGAGGAAACCATGGTTGAAATCTGTAATTGTGTTGTGTCTCCTCAATTTTCCAAAAATGTAGAGCAGTTGATATTGAAATTTGCAAGTCCCAGGTAGTTATCTCTTATTTGTAGGAAGACTTGAAACCTTGCTTGGTGAGACATGAAGACTGGAGAAGAGTCAAATCCAAAGCTCCACAGGAGGTAGGAAGTGCAGAAAACTTAAAGCATGAGACTACTGCCAGATGATAATCTTTGTGGTTAACTTTTCAATTTTTCAAGAAAATGAGAAATCAAAATTTTTAATGAGGACTCTCCGAAGTACAGCAGTGTCACAAACAAAATTGTGCAGGTGTTCTGAAGCACATGTGGGGGGCACATTGGCTTGTCATCTGTAATTACTCTTTTATAATTACTTGTATTTTGTTTTGATATTATAATATAATTGCAGCATTTCTCCCTTTCTTTTCCTCTCTCCACACTCTGCCATTATACCCCTCCTTGTTCTTTTTCAAATCCATGACTTCTTTTTCATTAATTGTTGTTACATGCAAATATGCATGTGTACATACATAGCTTTTGAAGAAGGAAATGGACCCCTTATCCCCATTTTATCCAGATCTATACCATGAAAGAATTACTAAGATTTTCTAAGTTACCTTACCCAGATTCACTATTCAAGAGCAATCTGCCACCTTTGTTTACCTCAAGAATTTATTCAACCTTATATTTTTGTTTATTTTTAAATTTCATTTTGTTCTTGTTTTAATGTTAATGTAGCTCTACATGTGATAATGTGTTAGGAACAAATTAGAGAACAGTATTATTGGAAGGTAAAGAGAAGTTGTGAGTGACTTTAACAGCACTGTTTCACACTTAAAGATACATCAGAGTTCATCTAAGTAGTATAAATATTTTGAAACTTTCTAAATAGAGCTAAATTGCATTCTACAGTCAACCTTGCTCATCAACTCCAGAAGACTATGTCAAATGCATGCAATGGAAAGAGCACAAGTCCCAGGTTCAAAAACTGAATTCCAATTACACCTCCAGCACAACCAAATGTATACACAGTCTAAATACACACTTTTTCTACGTCCATAGCAGAAAGTAATCTAAAAAGTTAGATGTTATTGTTTCATTTCTCTATTGGGTTTGTGTGCACCAACAAGACTTGAAAGCATCTCAGAGCATCATCTTTCCTAAGTTTATACAGAGAATGCATCTTGATATCAAGGCTGTGGCTCTAAAATCAGTAGATGTACAACATCTACTTTTCTAGTAGTTCTTCCTCTCTTCTTATACTGATTTAGTTCAGACTTACTTATTCTCATTCTTTCAAATTTTGATGTGATTAGGATTTAAGTTCTCTGTGAAAATACAGAGCTTCCACTGTTCTGGGGTCATGCTTGAGAATGTGACTTTTTTGTAAGCTCTGAGGTGGTGCAAATGCCGAAGGTCTAGCCACAAGACGTTGTCCAGAAAAATCCATAAACATTTGCTCTAGTCTCTGGCTTAAGGATCAGTTGGGTTCTTCCCCATACTCACTGTCTTCTTCATTCCCTTCAGGTTCTAGTCCCATTCTTCCATGAGATACTCTAACCATGAGCTAGATTTCACCATTTGTCCTCAAGCAATAAAAATCTACTCACCACATACCACTTCTTCCCCAGAAACGGCAGATTTAGAGGACCAGGACGACACACTTGCCTGTGGCCAATGGCTTGCCTTGCTTTGGGCCCTTCATGTGGAGGCACCAACACTTCAGGCCAATGTAGAATTGAAGCCATAAAGTTTGACATGCATTTCTAGAAAAATTTCGGTGACTAAAAAAAAAGTAACTGCCTTCTCATTCCCCTTTATTATGCAGCCCTTTGGTGTTAGATCATTCTTGGTACATACTCACATTCGATCTGTCGTCCTTCACAGATTCCAGGCTTTTCATCATTCCAACTTCACCCAAGAAGGATATAGAAAGAAAAGTTCATTAAAATAAATTGAGAAAGGTTCTAGCACAAAATCAGTAGTTTCCTGTATCTTGAGATTTGACCCATTATCAACTCACTGTTTTGTTAGCTCTTTGATGTACTTTCATATTCTTGAAAAAAAAATTCTGACTTGTTTTTTTCTTCAAGGTGAACTGGTCGAATCACTCTGGTTTATATTATCAAAAAGAGTTTTAAATACAGAGGAATAACCAGAGAATGTTTGCCATGTCACAAAAGTGACAGGGAGTGGGGAGGGGCAGGGCTTGCCAAGGAGGACCCTTCCTCCACCTGCCTCCAGTGTTCACGCTGCACTGTCTGCTCTTGGATCTCTCTGGAGAGGTTGAGAGGGTTGTCACTGACAAGCATAATATAGTGGGGGATGTAGGAGGGGTTCCCTTCCCTTAGTACAGGGGTTCTCATCTTCCTATGCTGTGACCCTTTAATACAGTTCCTCATGTTGTGCTGACCCCCAACCATGAAGTTATTTTCATTGCTACTCCATAGTTGTAATTTTGCTACTCTTATGAATCATAATGTAAATATCTGTGTTTTCCAGTGGTCTCAGGTGATCCTTGTGAAAGGGTCAATTGATCCCAAAGTGGGTGGCAACCCCCAGGTTGAGAGCCACTCACAGAAAGCCCTGTGACTCTTCTTCTGTGGTGTTCTCCCCACTGTTTAGCTGGATGTAGGCACAAATTCCCCATCCCTTCATCTTTCCTCACCACTGCCTGTCTTTTTCTACCTCATGGGGTATGTATGAAGTCCTTGAGCCTTGTGGGGTAGGTATTCTCACCACCAGGATAGTCATGACTTTGGAGAGGTTTATGACCTTCCAGAACCCCTGCTTATCTATCAAGGCCACTTCTCCCATCCAGTACCACTTGAACTACCAAACTGTATCAACAATCTTTGGAGACTTACTCCATTAACTCTGCATAATACATACTTTTGTATGTAATCTCTCTCAGCATGCTCAACTTCCCCAACTGCCCTGTGTCTACATTTAAAATCCAGGCCTTCCCCTGTGTTAGCCATAATTCTGCCTACACTTTCTGCCTTTGCTCCCTAGTGCCCAGAAAGAAGTTCATGAAAATCACATGACTGTTCTCTGAAGTCCACAACCAACCATGAGCGTCCTCACATTCACATTGCTGTTGATGCTTTGGATACGCTCTCGGGCTGTGAGGCACCCAGCAACCAAACCTCTATGTGTGGATAGAAAGTACAGTTGAGAAGTGGGAAACAAAGTCTGACTGGTTCAGAACCTCCAGAAACATAATGTGGGTGCTGTGTAGGATAGCTCCATTCTCTCTGCTGGTCACCTCCAGTGCTTTCTGACAATGAAGCTTGGGAAGAACAGGAAGAGTATGGCACTGCATTGCACATACCATTTTGTCCCTCAGAGCCCAGACACAGGTAGGAAACTGGAAAGCATCACCTGCAACTCCCTCTCAGACATTTTCACGCAGTAGCTTATAGGGCTGGCGTCATTCACATCTGCAGAGTAGTGAGAGCAGAGAGTTCTCTTTGGGCTGCTTGTCATCCCCAAGGTGAACCGTTTCTTAATAAATCCTGGCATGCTATGATCTACTGAGCATATAAGAGCTGGGCTAGGATGCCTGACAAGAGAACATCCACTGAGATGCCTGTGGTCAGACTGGAGGGCCTCTGAACCTTCAAATCTCCTTGCTGGGGCTTTTCCAGATACGGACACATTTCTTTCAGGATGTCCTATTGCTGAACCGCTTGGTTAACGTTATGGATGGAGAAAGATGCCTTCTTCATATTCCTTCCAATGCCAAACACAGAAGTGGTCTTGGTTCCTATTTTCCTGAAGGAGAATAATTCACACCCAGGCACAGGTAGAGGGAGCAAGTCTAGGCTGATCTCAGCAGGCAATCAGGCAAAGCAAAGTACACGCTCTAATATGCTGTGGTAGGTGCAACAGCCAAGAGGCAACAGCACAGGCTGCTTCTAGTTTCTGGACTTCTAAATCTGGACCTCCCATATCACCTTCCCTGTACACCCCTAGGACTGTATTGGTGTACTCCCTCAAATAGATGGAGGCTTTTGTAGAGAGTATCCCTACCTACAATTTAGTGTGCTACAACTGGGTGCATTAGATGTAAGAACATA
This sequence comes from Peromyscus melanophrys, assembly GCA_902168415.1. NCBI lineage: Eukaryota > Metazoa > Chordata > Mammalia > Rodentia > Cricetidae > Peromyscus > Peromyscus melanophrys. The sequence goes on along the minus strand of CABHPR010152716.1, from coordinate 3,674 downwards.
CACATGGCATAACTACAAGTGAAGTTGAGTTCATTAGGAGTAAGGGCAATTGTATGTTGCATTTCCTCCCTAGGGAGGGTCTTCAATAAAACCTATTGAACCAACTTTGCCATTTTTGCCAGAGCTTTGCCCTTTCTTTAATCTGCTCAGCTTAGAAATCCCACACCTAGCTTCTGCTTGCCATTTAACAGGTACATTCTTCTTACCTTAACAAGTGATTTGCACCCCAGCGTTCTGAGGACATATTCCATTTGCACTGCTAGGTGGGTTGGTTTCACAGACACCAGATTGATGGTTTCTTGGAAAATGGCCATCTGAATGAGGTCTCATACCCAGTAGTTGAGTTACTATATGTTCAGTGGGTCATTCATGGAAAGACAATGCTCAGGAGGCTAGAAACAGTGTTGCTTCCCCTCTGACATTTGCAAAGCTCAGCATTGTTTTCATGGAAAGTGACCAAGACCATTGTTCAGGGAACCTGAACACCCACACCCAGTATTGCCAAGATGGAATTTGGTGTGTCCCTGAGAAACTGAAAAGCAGTGGGTGGTACATTCTGTCTCTTTGGAACTGAGTGTGTGGACTCTGAAACTTTGCTTCCTACTAACACACAGAGGGGACACAGCCCAGGACCTTGCAACCCCAGGCTTGCAGTCTCTAGGGTGTGGCATCCTGTTATAGAGAGTTATGGATTGCTTTTCCCTGGAGTCCTGGCTAATCTTCTGAAGTCTAAACCCCTTTGAAATGGGTTTCCCTAGACACAATATACATTCTACAAGAACAAGGATACAGTCTTTTTTTTTTAACCCTTGCTGTAAATCTAGCATTCTTATATTATAGGTGCTTGATAAATGATGGAAGCTTGTCCTGTTGAGAAAAGCTAGAAAATCACAATCAGCTGATGGTGTGCACAGGCAAGTGAGGGGAGTCCCACAGAGGCTCTTCAGCCACTGAGAATCAATTGTTTAGCTGGGAAATATGTCCATACTCCAGGTACCAAAGGGTTCATCTTCCGTCAGGGCACATTTGAGAAAGGAATGAAATATAAAGAACTAAAAAGTAAGCATATTATTATCTTCAAAAGAGATTTTCCTCTGGGTAAAAATGTTTCAAATATCTCCCTGAATTTTTTATACTATCTATAATTAAAGTAGCCATGCTCTTTGCAAGGAATTGCAAGCAAATCAATAAAAGATAGGATAACAAATTTTGGAGTATCATTTAGTAGATTGATATTATTATTATTGTTTTTCTTTGAAGCACTGAAATTTTGAATCTGTTTACCTGACATGAATGATGAGAATAAAATATGTGAAAAATTAAGTTTCTTTAGTGGCAAGAATAAATGGTTCAAAATTGTTCTGGAGACTGACATGCTGACTGATTTCTGCAGCTTAACCATTTGTAAAAGCAGACAGTAGCAGCTACTGTACTATTGTACAGCTGATGACTTTCAAGAGTTTGAGACCCTTGCAATGAAGACCACTAAAAACATGAAACTTTATTATTATATTATGGACCATCTGATCATCACATGGGAGCAGTAACTTGAATGGAGAAAGATATGGGAAGCCTGAGGCAGAATTATATAATGTCATTTCTACCCTGAGCTTACTCATCAATAATTAAACTGACAAATCTAGAGCTCAGTTAAAATAAAATTAAACATTCCCCAAATGGCTCCTGAAATAGTGAACAATACAGTTCTTGTGCTATGATTGGACATAAAGTGATCCATTCCTAATTGAAATAAAACATGACAAACTGAAATGATAATTTCTTATTAAATCTCTATATGCCATCAAAATAGCAAGAAAAATTTTCATTACGTTTATTTACTGACTATTTTTTTGTAGAGAGGGCTTCACTCTGCAGCCCAGGACAGCATGGGATTGCCTTTGCAAGCAGATCTATCTTTCAAAAAAAAAAAAAAGTCAAAGCATTTTATCTAAGGGGGGAAAAAAGCACAGCATTTTAGATACATACAGAAAGAAATTTAGCTAAGTATCTGGACCATCTGTGATCCAGTCCAGTTGACACACAAAATTAACTGTCACAGTTCTACAACAATTTTAGTGATGTGGAAAATATCTGCACGTCTATGGGAGGAATGAGACAGGGTTGAACACTGTGCATTCAGTAGAAAGGGCTGTTAGGTACCATTGACACATCAGTGCCTATAATGCTTCATACAGCCACCAGCTGAAGCACTGAAGACATTTCCCCTTCCCAAAATAAGTGGCACTAAATTCCCTACTTCCCATATTTATCTACCTAATTTGATCTACAATCCACACCATTTCCCAGTTCAAATGGTCTCCTTTTTAATTCTGCAGAGAAATTCAAGTAAACCTACACTTGTATTTTCACAATAACTGACTTTCCACATATTGTGAGCCTTAATAACACCAGGCATTCCTTAGATGGTGTCATCTCAGCTCCATTAGGGCTTAACATGAATAGTAATGGGCTTCAATTGATTTATATCAAAGGGAACAGTATACAATATATAACAATTTATATTGCATTTGCAATTTCTCACAAGTATTTCTCAACCTCTGACCTCAAATTTCCTCCAGAGATCTGAACAGTGTTATCTAGACAGATGTCTTACATAGGGTCTTGAGAATGTCATTCTCCTCCTTCAGCAGTCAGCAGATTCTAATATGTATGTGTAAGCATCCCCCAGAAAACTTTTTTTTATTAAGAAAAATTTTCCATTCATTTTACACACCAATCAAAGATCCCCCTCTTCCCTCCTCCTACCACCGCAGCCACCCTTTCCCAGTGCATCCCCACTCCTCCCCACAAGAAAGCAAGGCCTCCTATGGGGAGGCACATCCAATAGAAGCAAGTCCAAGCCCCTCCCCCTGCCTCAAGGATGCTCAAGGTGTCCCATCATAGGTAGAGGGCTCCAAAAAGCTCGCTCATGCACCAGTGATGAATTCTGATCCTACTGCCAGCCCCACCCCCCAAGCAGATCAGGCTACACAACTGTCTCGCCATGCAGAGACCTAGCCCAGTCCGATGCAGGCTCCACAGCCGCTGATCCAACTTTCATGAGTTCCCACTAGTTTGGTTTGGTGTCTCTGCAGGTTTCCCCATCATGATCTTGGTGCACTTGCTCATAGAATCCCTCTTCTCTCTCTTCGACTGGACTCCTGGAGCTTTGCCTGGTGTTTGGCTGTGGATCTCTGCATCTGCTTCCATCAGTCACTGGAGAAAAGCTCTGTGATGACAGTTAGGGTATTCACCGGCCCAGAAAACTTCTTATGGGTAAGTTTTGCATGGTTTAATATAACTTTGTACTTGGTTATTGTTAGATTTTAAACATATATTTTCATTGTGATTTTTCATGAAATTAACATGTAAGTATTCAAGATAATTGGACCTTTCTATTTTATAATGTAGAAGAGTAGATCTAGGAGATTTGAACAAAAGCTCAATCTCAGTTTTACATTAAATGGAATTATAAATACATTAATTAGTAATTATATGGAACATAGTGAAAAGTGAACTCTGAATAATTACACATAATCACAGCATGGAAATCTAGCATTATCAGTTATATAGTTTAACTGAAACCACAAAACCATGTTACTTAAGAGTAGTACTTCTTTATATTAATATCTTGTCAATATCATCATCATCATCATCATCATCATCATCATCAT
>CABHPR010152715.1:58999-69866 GCA_902168415.1 Peromyscus melanophrys | reverse complement strand
TATCTATCTATCTATCTATCTATCTATCTATCTATCTATCTATCTATTGTGTGTACACGTACATACATGTGCCATGATGTGCATGTGGAGGTCAGAGAACAACTTGAGGGAGTTGAGTTATTCTCTCCCACCATGTGGGTCCTGGGATTGAACTCAGGACTTGGCTGAGGGAGTTGAGTTGTTCTCTCCCACCATGTGGGTCCTGGAATGGAACTCAGGACTTGGCTTGGTGGCAGTTGTCTTTACCTGCTGAGTCACCTCTTTAGGAGATCCAGTCTTTAGAAATTATTTTTTATGTATTTATTTATTTTTGTGTATGTGTATGATGCATGCATGCGTGCACATGTGCACGCTGTGTAGAAGCCAGACAGAATTCATTGTTAGGTGTTTTCTATTTCCTAACTTTTTTCTTTTTTGAGACCTGGTCACTGGGTCACTGGCCCAGAACTCATTATGTAGATCAGACTGGCCTCCAATTCAGAGATCCAAACCTACTACCTCTTTCCCTGATTGCTGCTGGTTAAAGGGCTGCACTAGCACGCCTGGCCTACACCTTTTTTTTTTCTTTTATTTTTGAGACATAGTTCCTCACTGAATCTTTAGCATGCTGTTTGAGGTAGACTGTTTACCAGAGAGCCCTGAGATGTCCTCACCAAGGCAGTGTTGCGGCCCACATGAGCTTTTGCACAAAGATGCTAAGGATCTGATCTCAAGTTCTTACGCTCACACAGCTATCGCTTTACTCCCTGAGCTGTCATTCAGTCCCCTTTGAGGCTTGAATTAGGACCTAATTGTAATGATTTCTGAATAAAGTGTGTTGCAAGAAACATTTTAGTGTATGACATGTCATACATTTTCTTTTATGTAGGTATGGAAAAAATGAGTCACAACATGAGAAGTCTAAAGCAGTATAATATAGGTACTCACACTCACATTCCTCTTGGTTCAGATCATCTCAACAAGGGTCTTGTTTTTCGCTTAGGTTTTATTCCACTTCTTCAGATAAAACATTCCTTTCCTAGAGGCTATGGTAGTAAATAAACTATTCTTACCCTAGGACTGAGCTATTAGTATCAGTAACATCCCATAAGTGGAGTTGAAAATCACTCCTTTTTTTTTTTTTTTTTTTTTTTTTTTTTTTTTTGGTTTTTCGAGACAGAGTTTCTCTGTGTAGCTTTGCGCCTTTCCTGGAACTCACTTGGTAGCCCAGGCTGGCCTTGAACTCACAGAGATCCGCCTGGCTCTGCCTCCCGAGTGCTGGGATTAAAGGCGTGCGCCACCAACGCCCGGCGAAAATCACTCTTGTTAGAAATAGAAAAGCTACGCTATCACTATATAGATAGCTAACTAAGATCTGTAAACAGCAGGTAATATTTGAGTTAGAATTAAAGTTTAGACTTTGGATTTCTACTCTAGTATCCTAGTTATTCTTTTCCCTTGAGAAGGTTGGAAATACTTGAGAAGGTATTAGGAAGTCTCCTAGTAGACAATTTTAGATGTTAATTTGGTTTGTCTTGTTTCAAAAATTATTTTAGTGCACAGTTTTTATGTGTGTGCATGCTCAGATTTTAAAGGGTTATTTTGTCAGTGTGTGAACAGTTTTTTTTTTTATCTGTTCAAACTGTTCTTTGTTTTTGAATGTGCAGTGAAAATACACAAGCTACAGCATTATGTTCTGGAACTGTAGTTCATGGTAGACGCTTCCATCATGCTCATGCACAGATACCAGGTGTCAAAACAGCGGCTCAGAGGTAAGGACTTCATTCTCTTGGACTGTCATTCCCTCTTTTTAAGTATTCTTTTAATCTTTTAGATTCTTTTTCACCCCTTTCATGTGTAGAACTTGGCAGTTTCCACTGTCTTTGAAGAGTTATACCTCCAAAATAATTCATGACTTGTTATACTTTATACTTGCTTTTTAGGAAGTCACATTTTTGTGGAGAATTTAAGATTAGAACCATTTGTATTTCTTTGTAGATCTAAGAAGATATTTAATGAAGCTGATAAATATCGACCTTACTGTACTAACTTGAACTAAATTGACCTAAGGAGCAAAACTAATTTTTATTAGCTTTCTTGTCTTACAAGATTTCAGAGTATCAAACAAATCCCATTAGTTTTAAGTGTTTGGTCATATTACAAATTTAAGAGTTTACACTGATGTTGGAAGTACTGTTTCATCCTTAAAGAAGTGGTTGGGAAAAAGATTGATCTTTTAAAAGATTTTGAGCTTTTTCAGAATCTTCTAGAATGTTAATATCTCCTTTTAATTGATTCAAGATTCTTAGGCTCTAGGATGTTAAACTATAAATACTTTATTATAACTGGTAACATTTATTTTTTGTACACAGTTTACATAGTGTTCTTTATTTTTAAGGTGGTTATTCATTAAAAAACAATGTTTCAGACCTTAGAAACTTGCTATATATGATGTTCATTTATATTTACTACAATATATCTTTGACTTAAAATCTTTAAATGTTTCTCATAGTTTAAGATGACTACATGAAAACTTTTGCTTTTCTTAAATGTTACTGTAGTTTTCACACAAGATTCTTTTTTTTTTTTTTTTTAAATTTTATTTATTATGTATACAGAAGAGGGCGCCAGATCTCATTACAGATGGTTGTGAGCCACCATGTGGTTGCTGGGAATTGAACTCAGGACCTCTGGAAGAGCAGTCAGTGCTCTTAACCTCTGAGCCATCTCTCCAGCCCCACACAAGATTCTTAAGAAATTCAGTTCAATAGACAGAAGTTACTGCTCACATTAAAAATTTGCTTTGTTATAATACAGAGTACACAAACAAATCAGGCTCTCTGTAGACGAATTGCTAAACAGTCTTATTAAATAAGAAACACAGAGCCAAATACAGGGGTGCAAGCCGTACAGATCAGAGCAGTAGCCGCCAACTAACCTTAGTTCACCACATCACTGTAGCTTCCCAAGAAACCCTCTTCCTATCTAACCTGCGTCTTTATTGCCTTCCTGTTCTGCCTTCTCATTGGCTCTAAGCCCAGACACATCACTTCCTCATCACTGCCTGTCTATTCAGACCTCCAGGTCTCTATGGTTGGTACTGGGATTAAAGGCATGTGTCACCATGCTTGGCTGTGTCCTTGACGACACAGAGACTCTGCCTGCCATGCGATCGGATTAAGGGCGTGTGCTACCAATGCCTGACTTCTGTTTATGGCTCTCTATGACCTCTGATCTCTAGGCAAACTTTATTTATTAACATACAAGTAAAATATCACATTTCAGCACAGATAAAATATCACCACAGCTCTCTGGCCAATATGAAGCACTAACATAAGGATAAAAAAATAAGATGTATGGTTACACAAAAAAATTGAAGTCAGAAAATTGAGTTGTGTTTTATACTAGGTCTTTACCTTATTGTATCTTTTTTTTTTTTTTTTTGGTTTTTTTGAGACAGGGTTTCTCAGTGTAGTTTTGGTGCCTGTCCTGGATTTTGCTCTGTAGACCAGGCAGGCCTCGAACTCACAGACGTCCGCCTGCCTCTGCCTCCCGAGTGCTAGGATTAAAGGCATGTACTACCACCACCCGGGCGCCTTATTCTTTTATGTGTATTGCTGCTCACTTGTGTAAATGTTAAGATTTAGTTTGTAAGAGCTAGTGTTTATTGGTAAAAAAGTTGTTTTCTAAAAAACAGCAACCAGAATTAATTCATATTCCAAGACAATCCTGAGTCAAAATATCTTGCCAGTATGCTTAGGAACAGTAAAGGAAACTTTCAAGGTTCAGATGATCAGGACAGAATCTGTCTGCTCGTGTTTGTCTCAAATTCCATGTAAGAGTGAACATTTCTTGTTCTATGACCAGTCTTCTAAGGAATTTTGAACCCCAAAGTCAAGTCATTGTAAGTTCTGTTTTATTCCTTCAAAAACAAAGGGATTTGTATGTTACAAAACAGGTATAGATGAAGAATAGTGTATTGGAAGACTAATATGGCCACGTCTCACCCTCTAAGATCAAATTTAATGAATAATGGTTAAAAACAGAAAGGTGAATAAAGGAATCCAGATGTGGTGGCATATGCCTATAATCCCAGCACATAGAATCAAGCCGAGGCAGCAATAATGCCATGGATTTGAGGACATCTTGAGCTAGAGAATTTTGTGAGGACTACTGTAGAGGGAGGCCCTCCACCACCACCCTGCCCCAGTGACAAGGGCTTAGGTGGAAGTTCAGTAGTTCGGATGTGCAAACTGGCTGTGGACAGAGCACAGCATAGAGCTGTCCTACGGAGGAGGATAGAACACAGCAGCCTTTGATAATGCTTCACAGGCCCTGAGTACATTGACAGGCCTGAAGGAAAAAGAACTCTTGATGATTTCTCTTAAATCTTACTTTGAAATTTAAGAACTGTTACCAGTTTGGTAGTTCACAGAACTTTTTTTGGAGAGAGTAATAGGGCTTGTTTTTGAAGTCAGTCTCAGACACTGTATTCTAGTAATTTGTAGTTTTTAAGGAAGATTGATAGTTCTTTTGTGGGGGAGGTTAAATATTACATCAGATTTATATCATTTAAGGGAGATATTAACTTTATAATCTGTTTTCATACTACTATTCCAAAAGTTTTATTTTTTAAATTACACTCATGATATTCATTAATTACACTCATGATATTAATCACATTTGTGGTATTCATAGATTACATTCGAAGTGTTCATTCAATTTTTATATATATATATTAAATGCCGAATGTCATTTATTGAAGGGGGGAGGAGATCTTAAATACAGGCTTACAGCACAATGGGAGGACCCCGGAGGGCAGAAGTTCGCTACTGATGTTTTACAATCTTGCTTCTAATCTGTTAATGCCCATTATTCAAGATACACAGACAAGGAACTTCTCTTAAGCATTCAGGAGGGTGGAACTTGGCAGGGAGTTGGCATAGGGAGGTTCTCAAGGTCAAGGTGCACAAGCAAGGCAGCAGTTTCTCAAAACGGGGGGCCAGGGCCCTACAGGTCCCCCTTCCAAAAGTTATCTTATACATAAAAGGTAGGCTTATACACTAACAATGCTAAAGGAAATTATTGAAGAAAAATGAACTGCAAGTATTTAAAAATCTGATTACATTATGGCTCCACCTCACTTTTAAGCAGACTTTAAAACTACACTTTTTATAGTTGTTTTATTTGTAATTTCACTTTTTAATCAATTTTTTCCTTAGCTTTCTTTTAAGGGTTGGTTAAAACATCTTATAAGGGGAAAATAAATGTCTTTAAAAACATGTGCCGGGTGGTGGTGGTGGTGGTGGTGGTGGTGGTGCACGCCTTTAATCCCAGCACTCGGGAGGCAGAGGCAGGCGGATCTCTGAGTTCGAGGCCAGCCTGGTCTCCAAAGCGAGTTCCAGGAAAGGCGCAAAGCTACACAGAAACCCTGTCTCTAAAAAACAAAAAAAAAACAACAAAAAAAAAAAATGTGTAATCCAGTGAGGTGTGGCACATGTCTAATTCACCATGTAGGATCATGAGTTTGAGGCTAGCCTTCATTGAGACCTTTTCTCAGACAGACAGACAGACAGACAGACACACACACACACACACACACACAAACGTATAAACCATACAGGAGAAACTGGGTCCTAGAATAAGCAAGATGTAATTATTAATGGATGGCTCAACCTTGGGAGATGTTTTGAAATCCTAAATCAAGTCATGAATATCAGAATTAAATCAGTGTCTTATTTTCCTCCTTTTATTTTTAGGGTTTTGTTTGAAGATTTATTTTTATTTTTTAACTATGTGTCTGTGTGCAGCTGTGTGCACATGAGTCTAAAAGTGCTCAGAGGCCAGAAGAGGGTGTTGGACCCACTGGAGTTAGAGCTGGAGGAGTTGTGTGTCCCTGATACAGGAGCCAGAAGTCAGACTTGGGTCCTCTGTATGAGCAGCATCTGCTCTTAACCACTGAGCCATCTTTCTAACCCCTCCTTTTCTTTTTAAGACTACTAGTACAGTATTAGTTAAAAGAAACTTTTCTTTGCCTAGTTGTATGAAATGATCAAAAAAGAGTATAAGTTGACACTTTCAAAGTCCTGCTTTATTAATAATAACTTCTACGTGTGTAATCTATTTTTATATATACATATACATCCTCTGGTGTGAAACTTGATAATGCATACATTGAAGCTTCTTGTGGAATGCTGTGACTTGTAAATTAGATGTGTGTGTGTGTGTGTGTGTGTGTGTGTGTGTGTGTGTGTGTGTGTGTGTGTGGCTGAGGATGGAATCCAGGTCTTCCACTCCTATTGAGTGACATCCTCTGTCTCTAAAATGTATTTTTCTCAAAGATAAAAAAAAATGTGTAATCCAGTGAGGTGTGGCACATAATTTTACTTGCTGCCTCGGTTTATTGGGAAGAACCAAACCTATTTTTTTAATCTTTTTTTTATTAAGAAAAATTTTTCATTCATTTTGCATACCAATCAGAGATCCCCCTCTTCTCTTCTCCTGCCCCCCAGCCTTCCCCTCCCAACTCACCCCACCAAACCTATTTTTTTTTTTAATCTTTGTTCTATGTTCTACACTTTTTGTGTTGTTTACAGGTAAGATTTAAAACTTCAAAGCAGAGTGTAAACTCTTCTCCTCTTGGGATCAGCAGTCTGACGTTAGAAGTGTCTCACTTAGGTGTTCTAACGATTCCTGGGGCTGTAGCTTCCTGAGTGAGAGAGAAGCTAGGCTGTGTTTGAACTTGGGTGTTTCTTTCAACAGGAATGCAATGTTAGCATTTTTCTGTCATCTCACAGATAAATTTTCTATACATTTTTTAGTAGCAAAGAAGCTTTCAGATATATTAGTATAGAAAACAGTTTTAATGTGTCTTTTGCTTATAGGAAAGTTTCTGTACTTTTTTTCTTAATTTGTCAGATTGTACTTTTGGCTTATTTGTGTGCTCCCATGAAAGGAATGTAATACTGTACTTTTGAAATTTTGTTAGTTAAGTTTTACTTACAATTTTGAACATCTAATCCTTTATATGATGGAGAGCAAGAGTTTCAGAATGTGAGTTTTGTTTTATTCTAAATTGAAGGCTATAATTTTACTCGAGTGACTGATGTTGTCTTGAGTTTCCATGAATTGTGGAGAAATGTAGAACTTTTATATGTTGACTTGTGATAAGTGATTATAAACCTAGGTTTTGTCTTGTGTCCTAAATAACATACAATATTTATTCTAAGACTATTGTGCACTAAGAAACTTTTTGTCTAATATAATAAAACTGAAATTATTGGAATTTTATAATTTCCAGGAAATATCATTATTTCTTGAAAATGATATCTATGACTGCTATAAAATAATCTGTCGTCAAATGCTTTATAGGTAAACCCTTTTGAGAATTTTTGGTTTTATGCATCCATATCTTCCTTCCAGTTAAATATTTGGCTACTTAGACTAATTTATGTTGACCAAAACTGGGAGAAAAAAAAAAGCAATAGTTAACACATAGTATAATGCAAACTAACACTAAAACATATTGCTCATATGAATAGCTTTGCCTTGTTGACTGCGATAATTATAGCTGCAATAACATTTCAACAGTCAGTCTCCTTTCTTACATTTCTTTTCTTTTTCATGTTTTAAGCAATCAGGACCGAAAAGAAAGGTAAGCTTAATGTTGATGAAATTAGAACATGGGTGTAGCAGTAAAATATCAGCTTATATGCTTTGAACAATAGCCTAAATTGGAGTTCATCACTAAAGCTTACTATTTTAATGAAAGGAAACCTATTAATAGTACATTGTGATATTGGGTGTGTAAATAATGTTTCAGTATAATTCTCAATGCATATATTATTGCATGGATGGTTATTACATATTTATGTAATATCTGACTAATTTTCTTTAAAAATAAAAATTTCAATGCCTTAATTATAAAGTCACATACAGTTAAAATTACCAAAATCTTTCCAGCAGGACGACTTGAGTAGGCTGAGACATGAAGAGCAGATGATCAAGGACAGGATGAGCTAAAAAGCAAGACCTGTCCATAGCCTGGAACTCACTATGTAGACCAGGCTAGATTTGCTAATACAGTTTTTGGTTTTTTGAGACAGCGTTTCTCTGTGTAGCTTTGCGAATTTCCTGGAACTCACTCTGTAGCTCAGGTTGGCCTCAAATTCACAGAGATCCGCCTGCCTCTGCCTCCCGAGTGCTGGGATTAAAGGTGTGTGCTACCACTGCCCAGCTGCTAATATAGTTTTACATGCTCTGTGAAATGGACTGGGAGACAGCTTTTTCTTACAGAATAATTCTAAATAAAATATGTAGATATTGCTGTCCTTTGAGAGTGGGCTAAATTTGTTGAGTAAGGGGGAAAATGGTAGTTTTAGAATAGAGAAAACTGGTAAAGTTTACGTTAGGTAAGAGGCCAAGGTTGCCCAGGATTGGTGGTTGACAACCTATAATCTCAGTATTTGGAAAGCTCAGGCAGTAGGATCCAAGTTGTACAAGCTCAGTCTGGGCCACAAGAGATGTTTACGAAGGGAAAGACAGCCATCACTGCACAGAGAAACTGTCCTGGAGGACTGGGGAGGCTGCGAATGGGAGTGCACTCCTAATGCAGCAGTCAGGAGTGGCTGGTTGTGCTACCCCAGAGCTGTGACTCCAGCCTGAAGACTACAATTTAAGGAAAGTAAGATTATGGGTGGTAATTCGATTTTCTTATCAAACAGAAATACTTTTATATAAACAAAAAAGATCATTCTTGTGGGCAAGTGAGGGGGCACAGGGATAAAGGTGCTTGTCACTAAGCTTGACAACCTGAATTTGATATCTTGACTGCATATAGAAACATTTTTATATTAAGCGTAAGGGCTTTTTTTCTTTGTTTGTTTTGTCTTGTTCTGTTTTTGAAGACAAGGTTTCTTTGTGCACCCCTGGCTGTCCTGTGTGCCCCTGCCTTCTGAGTGCTGGGGTTAAAGGTGTGTGCCACCACCGCACAGCTAAGGAATATTTTTAGGTCTGTATTTTAGTATAATTTATAGCAGCTGATTTTTCTTATTTGTGTAGGAAAACATGCAGGAAAATTTAAAAACCGTAGCTATAAAGTCTAGAATACAAGCAAATATGTATAATACTGTAACACATTTTAGCATTGTGGGAATTACATGATATGTATGCATCCTCATTAGCAATGCATGGTAGTACAAACATCAAATTCTGAAGAGCACAGTTCACTAATGCAGTATATATGATTTATTTTTCAGGGTGTTACATAATTGTGGGGCTTTTGTTAATAATATTCAGCATTTCACAATACTTACTGTTTTTGTTGTCCATAATTTAAAAAATAGAAAGCACAGAATTACAGTGGAGATATTACTATATTTGCATCAGGCTTTATTATAGCTATGTAACTATATGAAACATAAATATTTTAAGCTAATATAGTATAGTTAGGAGCCCAAAACGTTTTTTTGAGGTGAAGTTTCATGCAGTCCATGATGACCTTTAATTAACTGAAACTGAGGTTGACCTTGAGCTTCTGATCCTTCTGCTTTTCCAACTGCTGTGATTACAGGCATGTGCCACCATGCTGGGCTAGAAATTGAAAACATGCCCTTTGAAAAAAAGTTAATTTTGAGCACTTAAAATTTATTCTTTCACAATTTCATACATATGAAGTATGAACTGATCCCCCCCAGTATCTTCTCATTTCTCTTTCCCTTCCTAACAACTACCTACCTATGTCTCCTTCCTTTCGTCCATCCTTCCATCTGTCTATCCCCTCCCCTCTAGCATTTAATTAGAGTTGCTTGCATGAGCATGGGTGAGGATTTCTTACTTAAGCAAGGAAAACTTGCCACTGGCTATACTACTAAGAGATATTACTGACCATTCCCCCACTAACCATTAACTGCCTATGGCTCCTCCATGAGCTTCTTCCCATCCATGATGGAATACTGATGGGCCCACCGCTGTGAGTTCATGAGTGCAGCTGCCCTCTTAGAGCTAGAAAATAACATTTCACACCGCTAATCCCCATTCTCCAGTTCTTACAATCTACTACCATCTTTTCCACAATGTTCCCTGAGCCTGTGTGTGTGTGTGTGTGTGTGTGTGTGTGTGTGTGTGTGTGTGTGTGTAGAAAGAGTGTGTGTAGATGTCATGTTTAGAGCTGAACACTCAACAGTCTCTTGTTCTTAACACTTGTTTCATTTGTAAGTCTGCATTAACTGTCATCTACTTCAAAATGAAACTTATCTGAACAAGGCTGAAGTTAGCAATGTCCTGTAGGTATAGACATAAATATTTAGAAGGCAGTTTGATACTATGTTTATTTGGCAAACCAGCGGCAGTAGATCACCTGCTATGACCTATGACCTCCCCAGTCAAGGGCTTTTGACCAGGTCTGTAATACCAGGCATGAATTTCCTTCTTTGCAGAGAACCTCAGATCTAACCAGCAAGGAGTTGGCTATCCCAGCTTCATTCACCATTAAACCAGTGGGCATGTCTTGCCTGACAGATTGGTATTATAGCTCACAGGTTCATAATAAGATAGAGTCATTGATAATTTTATTCCTAGCATTCTAAGAAGATAATACTTTCCTGTACTATGAAAGCTAGCTTGCAGGGCTTCTAACCCTTCTTTTTCTTTGGTCCTTTGTCTTCATATATCCCAGACTGACTTGGAACTCTGTGTAGCTGAGATGACCTTGAACCGTTTTTTTATGATTGATTATTATTATTAATTGTGTGTATATGTCTCTTCCTGTGGGTATGGGCACATGAGTGCTGGTGTCTTTGGAGGTTGGAAGCATTGTCTCTTTCAACTCTTCCAGGAGCGACTCTGTGTGTGTGTGTGTGTGTGTGTGTGTGTGTGTGTGTGTGTGTGT
>CABHPR010152715.1:13747-50097 GCA_902168415.1 Peromyscus melanophrys | reverse complement strand
TGTGTGTGTGTGTGTGTGTGTGTGTGTGTGTGTGTGTGTGTGTGTGTGAGAGTATACATACAAACACATATACATACATATATATATACTCACATAAATAGAGAGAGACTAAAATCTTATTTCTCACAGCCATATTGGCAGTAATAGACTAGTACAAACAAGTATTTTATTATTAAATGAGTGCTAATAGAAATATAAATTGGGTACCATGGCAACTATGGATTAATTAAATGACTAGGGTGGGACAAAGGCAGCTAGCTTCTTAGCAAAGAAGGGTATGCATTCATCAGATAAATTGAGTAGACTTTGCTTGTATGGAGAGGAACATATGGAAGAGAATAAAAAAAATACTCCGGATGAATGAGTCTCTGTGAGATGAAATACAGAAACAAGACTGGCTTGTTCATGAAGTTTTGAAGTCAGAAGAGAAAAGGAAGCTGGGTGTGGTGGTCTATGGGTGTGCTAGCATTTGGAACCCAGAAGCAGGAGGAAGCTCACAAGTTTAAGGCCAGCCTGGACTACATGGTGAGTTCATACTAGGCAGTTTAACAAAATTGGACCTCATCTCAAAAAGAGAAAGAATATTAGAAGAACTATTATTTAGCAAAGGCGGGAGTATGCCAATAGAGCGGTTACATTAAAACATAAGAAAGACAATTCTATCATATTTCTTGGGGAAAAAGACATATCTAAACAGCTACTACCACGAAAAAAAACCCACGAGTAGCTTAATGGTTAGTTTAGTTTTACTTTATATAAATCTTGGTACCAAATGTTTGAGTTCCTGTGTTTTCTTATTAGTAATCTAAGAACAAAGCTAAGTTGGAGAGAAAGGGGCACATGTAGTTTAGTACGCTGTTTCTGTTGCCTTAAATGAAGTAGTCTGCAGTGGGGAGATCCTGCTGAGAAGGGAAAACCAGGGAAGAGTAACTTGGGCATTAGTACTGCCTTAGTCTTAAAGGTTTGTGGTTTTTTGTTTGTTTTTTTATTGTGTGTGTGTGTGTGTGTGTGTGCGCGCGCGCGAGCGCGCACGTGCATGTGCTGCTGTATGAATACACAAGTCATTAGTGAACAACTTTCAGGAGTTCTTTTATCATGTGAGTTCTGAGAATCAAATTCATGTCGTCAGTATTGGTGGCAAGCACCTCTGCCCACTAGCTATCTGGTTATTCTTTATCATACATGTTTATGCACTATCCCATTTTAACTAAAAATTAATGTTGAAAATGTGGACTTTAACTCTGCTATAGCAAAGGTCATGAGTAACTTACTAAATTTAAATTCAGTATTTTTCACCCCCTTGCTTCTTTTAGACCGTATAATGAAGAAACCAGAAGAGTCGGAATCATATGTAGAGCCTGAAATTAAGAGGAAAGTACAACAGAAACGGCACTGTAGTACTTACCAGCTGTCTCCACTGTCGCCTGTCTCAAAGAAGTGTTTGACCCATCTAGAGGTAGGTAGAGAAGTTACTTTTCTTACTAATCACATAGCATTCTTATTACTATTTTAAAATCTAATTTTATGACTGTATATGTTTGTGAGAGTGTGGTCACATGCATGCCATGTCATAAGGTAGAAGTCTGAACAGCCTTTGGAAGTCAGTTCTTCCACTATGGAGCGAGCCTCAGGATCAGACTCAGGTTATCAGGCTTGCAGGCTTTCCTTGCTGAGCCATTTCACTAGCCTGTTCACATTGTCTTTATTGCTTATTACATTCTAGGTGACTTTGCATCATAGGACCCAAAGGAACCTAGAGAAGTTATTTAAGTAAATGTTTCTGGCTTAAATAGTCCATTCTACTTGTCCAAAATATAGAATTATTTTCTGTAAATAATTCTATCAGTGCATCCCTGAAACATAATCTGGCCTATTGTACTCAGCAAATACTATATTACACACAAAGAAAAAATTGTTAATTAAAAAAATACTACTTTGGGTCTGCTCAGTGTTTAAGGACACGTACTGCTCTTACAGAGGACCTGAGATTGGTTCCAAGCACCCAACTTAGGCAGCTCACAAGCACCTGCAGCTCCAGGTCCAGGGCATCTGATGTTTTCTTCTGGGCTCTATGGGAACCAATGCTCATACATGCACATACTGCCCCAACATAGACATAATTTAAAAATAAAATAAACCTCATGTTAAATACTGATTTTAAACTTACTGTCTGGTCCACAAAACCCAGTCCTTTTTTTTTTTTTCTGGGAACCTAGGACATTGGCATGCTGGGCAGGTACCAAGTCACTGACTTATATCCTCATTCAGATTTCATGTAAACAGTGCTTGGGTTTAGGCTTCATTCCAGTGTCATATGTGGCATTTATTTACCACAATTCTTCCATCTGTTGTTTTGCCTGTATGTATGTATGTCTGCGTGAGCTGTCATCGAGGTGCTGAGAATTGAACCGGGGTCCTCTGGAAGAGCAATCAGTGCTGTTAACCACTGAGCTAACTCTCCAGCCCCAACTTTGGTGTTTTGTAAGGTGCTTCGGTCATTACTTCATGGCTCATACTGCATTTATCTGTTGTTTTATCACAATTATATATTTTCAGTGTTTATCTGAGAAATAATATGTATCTTCTCATTGTGCAGCGTATTGGGAGCCTCATGGTGTTGGATTTTCACCTTAGTTAAGATGTTTTCTTACACATTTCTAAACCTGTCCTCTCCCTTCCCTTTTATATGGGATCAAATCCTGAGCCTTCTGTATGTGTGCTAAGCTTATACTTTACCATGAGCTATAGCTATATTCCTAGGTCCTTACTCATTTATTAGTAAGAGTTTTTAACACATGGTAGAATATTGATTAGTTGATTGGTTTATTTGTGTTTATATATGTGTTTGTGTGAGTATATGTTCACCAGGGCCAGGAGTGTTGGATGTTACACAGACCTATGTTGACACACACATACACCAAAAGAGATGGTCAGATATCCTTCTTTATCACACTCTACCTCTTCCTTTGAGACAAAGTCTTTCTCAGGAACCTGGGGTTGGCATTTTCGTGCCTAGGTTGGAAGTCAGCAAGCCCTAGTGGGAATACCCAGTTCTTAAATGGGTCCTGAGATGTCAATTTCTGGCCTGATAATAGAGTAGCAAGTGCTAGCTATTCTGCCCATATTTAGTTGTGTATCATGAGCACATGGATTCTTATTTTACTTGGGTTATAGTCTTTAACTTTAATGTGTTTTGAAGCTCAGATGATTCCTACTGTTGTTTGTGGACCATCCCTTCAAGCTGGTCCCTTTCTTTTAAGGGCTTCTTTATTTGGTATAACAAGGTAATCTATACTTACTCTTTTTTTTTTTTTTTTTTTTTTTTTCCAATCGCAGTCATACTTCTCTCCAGGAAGTCATTGTTTCTATTCATTGACATTGAGCTTCTATTTGTATTCCTTATATTAGACAGGGCTAGGAAATACACATGAATGTGTAGTAAAGCCCTTGAGTTTATTTCGGTGTTTACCTTTTGCCCTTTGTAGGACTTTAATTCATTTTGGCCATAGAATTCTGATTACCATCATCCCTACTGTATTTTTATGTGTTTGCTCAGTTTTCCCTTATTTACCAATCTCCCGGCTTGCCAGCCTAAAGTTGGCTCAGACCATACTGGTGTCTCCTAAAAGGAGGAAGGGGGAGGAGAGAAGCTCCTTCTCATCACAGCATCCTTCTTCCCTGGGCTGGCTGCTGGCTCAGAGCCTCAGAACTGCTTCAGAACTGCTTTATGCCTAAACCTTCTTTGATTCTACTTCTGTGCCAGTTGATCCTATTTCCCTTAGAGAGAGGACAGATTGTAGACAGTCTCTTTGTAACCTTTAATTTACAAACAAGATTAGTGGTTTATCTTTCCTTTTAAGACTGTAAGACTCTACACTGCACTGCTTTTAAGAAAACAGGAGCAAGGGTGGTGGTGGTGGTGGTACACACTTTTAACCCCAGCACTCTGGAGGCAGAGGCAGGCAGATCTCTGAGTTTGAAGTCAATGTGGTCTACAAAATGAGTTCCAGGACAGCTAGGACACAGAGAAACCCTGTCTCTAAAAACAAAAAACAAAAAACAAAAAAAAAAAAAAAAAAAGAAAGAAAGAAAAGAAAAAAAATGTGGTGATATATTGTGTACCCTAATAAACTTGCCTGAGGATCAAAGGACAGAGCCAGCCACTAGATTAGACATAGAGGTCAGGCAGTGTTGGCACACAACTTTAATCCCAGCACTTGAGATCTCATCATGCCTTTGCTTGGGAAGCACACATGCCTTTAATCCCAGGAAGTAATATGGCAGGGCAGAGAAAGGTATATAAGGCCTGAGGAAAGAGGAACTCACTCTCTTTAGGCTGAGGATTTCATAGAGGTAAGAACTAGTGACTGTTCTGCTTCTCTGATCTTTTGCTTTCACCCGAATATCTGGCTCTGGGTTTTTTATTAAAAGGCCATTTAAGATTACAACAACAAGGAAAAAAAAAAAAGGAAAGAAAGAAACCAGGATTGTTGACTTTAATATAATTGAACATCTTTTGGATACATAATAAGAATGGCATTGTTTGAGACAGGCTTGTTTTAATTAAGTAAGGTTTTTCATGTATAGAATCTTAGACATAGTATACAATATTAAATTTGTAGTATTTTCTTGTTGGAGTTTTGAGGATCAATCTTTATGCTGAAAGAACCTATCAAACTACTCCCCTAACCCTGTAATTTGAAGTTATTTGTGAGGTTTTTTTTCAATGACCAAATGGAACAAAATTAGGTTTTAATCAATTTTTCATAAAAAATTATACTTATGAAAGTTTTTACTTTACGTGAATAAAGTAAAATTTTAAGCTGTACAAGACTATAATCCCATCATTCATCAGGGCGAGAGAGGCAGGAGGGTTGCTCCAAGTATAAGATCAACTTGATCTGCATAGTGACTTCCAAGGCAGCTGGTGCTTCATGGTGAAACCTTTTCTCAGAAAATCAAAAATAATGAAGTGAAGGAAGGGAGGGTTACATATACCTTAGGAAAACTAAATAGTATTTGATTTTGAGATTCATTTTTATTAGTTTCTTTCGGGCTTGGGTTTCAGGAGCTGCACTAGGGCTGAGCTTTATTCCCAGCTGCATTTGCAGGTGGAGCATGTGTATGTGCTGCATGTCTGTCTGTCTCACTGTGCGGCCCAGGCTACCCTTCAACTCCACTCTTCTTCCTCAGCCTTGCAAGTGCTATGCTTACAGTTATATGTCACAATCTTTGCTTGGAATTATTTTTATTTCCTTTTTAATATTTATTTTTAGTTTTGCATATATGTCTGTGTGTATGTGCTTGTGAGTACAGGTGCCCTCAGAAGCCAGAGATGTCAGATCCCCATGGAGCTAGACTTTATATCTTTTGATCTATATGGGAACTGAGCTCAGATCCTCTATAAAAGCAGCATGTGATCTTAACCACTGAACCATGGTGTGAAATTCTTAACCTCTAGTTTTTATCATTAAAACTTAGTGTCTGATTCGATTCATTAATTGCATTTTGTTTCTGATTGCTGCAATTAATTTTATGATGTGTGTATGTCTTAGGTGATGAAAGGTGGAGTTATACTTACTGTTTTAGTGTCATTTTCCTAGAAAGATTACCTAGAATTGCTGTTTTTCCATGCACTTTTCTTTTAAATATGTTTTATTTACCTTTATTATAGACAGTAAAGTTGAAATCAAGCACTTGGGGTGTTTCTTTTTTGTTTGTTGGCTGGCTTGTTTGTGGTACTGAGAATCAAACCTAGCTCTATTATATCAAAGCAACGTCTCTACCTTTCCTAGTTTTTTCCATTTTGATTCTTAAGGATAAAAATGAGCTTGTAATAGCTAACTGCTGGACAGGATGGCCTTGAAATTTTTTCTAGCATTCTGTTGCTGACCCCCAAATCGTATGACTGATTCAGGATCTTGGGGAGGCCTTAGGAGTGATGATGGAAAAACGAAGACTTCATTTGGAGACTTTTGATGCTAACTTAAAAGACTTAAAATACCAAAGTGTTTTATCTCTTTCTCCTTTTTTTTTGAACATAAGGTATCTGAACAGCGTGAACGTTGCCCAAAATGTGGAAAAGAAAAAGAAAATCAGACCAAATGCCAAAGTTGTGGTTTTGTTTTTCATAATGATTTGCAAAGAAATTGCAGACAAGCTGTAACTTTGAATGAACCAACTGGACCATTATTAAGAACGTCAATTCATCATAGTTCTGGAGGACAGAAGTCACAGACGACAGGATTAACAGCTAAGAAGTTTTATGGTAACAGTGTGGAAAAGATTCCAGTTGATATTTTGGTGACTTGTGATGCTAGTAGACATAACTACATACAGACTAATGGAAAAGTCATTTTACCTGGGGGGAAAATACCTAAAATCACAAACCTGAAAGAGCGAAAGACAAGCCTGTCAGATCTAAATGATCCAAGTAAGTATCCTCTTCTTGTTTCCTCTCTTCCTTCCTGAGACCCAGAAACCCATGGGCTCACTCCAGTGGGCTCCCCTGATGCCCTGGCCTTCACTCCTGAAGTACACCACCATGTGCACCACCATGCCTAGATTAACTGTATTCTTCAGTGACAATCCAATATTTTAATTGTGTGGTTTTTAATGTGAGCATATTTGAGAAGCAGTTTCCAGAGGTATCTTATCTTCTTGTGGCAGATAATGCAGCATTTGGGGAGCATGTGATTAGAACATGTCCATGTAGTTGTGAAATAATAACTGACTTTGTTCCCATTCCCCTCATGTTAAATAGTCAATAAGAAAACAGTAGCTTGGCCCCAGTCTTTGCTCGTGCTAGTTATTGCTTATTTTGACTTAGTCTGTATCTCTTGTCTAGACTTTTTGTATGTGTGCTTGCTGTGTAGGCTAGTCTGGCTGGCCAGTGAGCTCCAGGGGTTAGCCTGTCTCTTCCTTTCCAATGCTGGGGCCAGAAATTACCATGCCCAGCCTTCTTACTTGGGGTTCTAGAGACCAAACTTGGGTACTGGATGCTTGCAAGGGTTTGCCAACTGAACTGTCTCCCAACCCCTTTGTTATTGATTTGAGGAAATAGAATAACATATAAATAACAAATAATCATAGTTCAGTATGATATTTGACACATAGCAAGGACTCAGTGGAAATAAGTTTTCTTACCACCAGGCAAGATAATTCATGGATATTTTTAAGCCATGATAAGGTGCACACACAATTTAAAAGTTTATAGGTACCAATCTCTGTAATAGGATTTTACATATCTTTGTAACAATCCTGTGAAATAGATACCATTGTTGTCTCTGATTTCATAGAGGAGAGAAATTGAATCAAATAACCAGCTGTGAAAATAATAATAAGCCAGTATTTGTTATGAAACTAGATAACAAAATCAAAAAGATAATAGATATTACTGGAGTGATGGTCCTCTGAGGCATGTACATTACTCAGTAAGTATTAAGTGAGCATGTATGTGTGGGGTGCTAAAACGAAAAACGCCCAAGTAAGTTCATACATCATGCCTTCTTTAAAATACAACCTCCTTTATTAAAGTTATTTACCAGGAGTAAGTAATTCAGAACGTCTTTAGCCAACTTTTTACTCTTCCACAGGAACACTTTCAATATCCTGTGTGAAGCACAGTTTTTGGTTCTGGAATATAGCAGTGAGCAAGACATTGTCTCTGCTCTTAGAGTTAGTTGCAAGTCAACTTTTACAACAAAGAGTGATACGGCATTGAAATCAATGAGTACATGAGTGTTTCTGTGCTTGCATTAGTTTAGGTTGTCCATCAACAATGATATTCAAGCTAGTGCTTTATGACAAACTATGAAGAGTGTTGAAGGTAGACTAGTCAACAGAAAGTCTTGCCAGTGTTTCAGGAGTGGGTAATGGGGATTTTATTCAGTATAGTGCAATTAACTTATGGATTATGATACAGGATTAGATCTGATAAGGTATAGAGTAATGAGTACAAGACCTAAGCAAATTGTCATTACAATTGTCTTATTCATGTTTATAAAGCAAGATTTATTGAGCATTAGATATTAGTACAATTTTTATAATTTTAGTGCTTCCCAGTGTAAGGCAAAAATATTTGGTCACATACTTAAAATGTAGGTTATTTTGAACATAATTTCGATATTTTCAAACCATAAACTTTCTTTAATTCTGAAATAGACCTCTGGATAATTCTTGTGAGTTACTGGAGTAGCTGTGTGGGTTAGTGGTCACTATATCATGCTTTATTTTTTTCCTTGGCAATACTGGAGATTTGAACCCAGAGCCTTGTGCATGCTAGACAAGTGTTCTGCCACTAAGCTATATCCACAACATGGGTGGTGGTGATTATAGAAGCTAAAGCTAAAAAGTTGATTTCATATTTATCCAGTATTTTTATAAAGATTATAAATCATGTGCTTTTTTTTAAGACTTCAAGAGATGCAATGGATTATGTCTTCTCTCGTGTGCCTGTGCGAGCGAGAGAGCGAGAGAGCGAGAGAGCGAGAGAGCGAGAGAGCGAGAGAGCGAGAGAGCGAGAGAGAGAGAGAGAGAGAGAGAGAGAGAGAGAGAGAGAGAGAGATCAGTTCTTGCTTTCAAACTTTACATGGATTCCAGTGATCAAACTCAGGCCACTGGGCTTGTGCAGCAAGCAATTTTACATGCTGAGCCATCTCATTGGCTCCTCCTTCATTTGCTTTTACTGGTCTGTGGAGAAGCTTAAGACAAATTTGGTATATTTCCTAGTTAAGTTTTTTACAGACAGAAATGAAATATACGGGCGGTGGTGGCGCACGCCTTTATTCCCAGCACTCAGGAGGAAGAGACAGGCAGATCTCTGTGAGTTCAAGGCCAGCCTGGGCTACAAAGTGAGCTCCAGGAAAGGTGCAAAGCTACACAGAGAAACACTGTCTTGAAAACAACAACAACAACAACAACCCAAAAAAAAACAAAAAACAAAAAACAAAAACAAAAGATTAGAAAAGAAGAAGAAATGAAATATAATGTAAAAATGTTGGATGTCAATTTTGGGTTTTCTCTCTGATTGTAGTCATTTTGTCCAGTGACGACGACGATGACGACAGGACTCACAGAAGAGAGAGCATGTCCCCACAGCCCGCCGACTCGGCGTGCTCTTCCCCGGCCCCGTCTACTGGAAAAGTAGAAGCTGCACTAAATGCAAATGTTTGCAGAGCAGAGCAGGAATCTAGAAGCAATCCAGCAGAATCGGAGTTAAATACAGTTGTCATATCAAGAAAAGCGAGAATGAAGGACCAGGTACATTCAGACTGAGGTCTTCCCTTTGGGGTGTAACCTGGCTTTCAGGAGTAATTTGTTAATGACAGCAAGAGAAGATGGCCTATTCACTAACCTGTCCTCAAATACTGTTAAAAGATTCTTTTAGAAGACCATTAAACCATATACAAAAATAAATTACAGTTTAATCAAAGGCTTAAGTTACAAATCCAACAAGAAAAAAAGCCAGTATAAGGTAGTAGTGGCACACGCCTTTAACTCCAGCACTCAGGAGGCAATGACAGACAGATCTCTGAATTCGAGGCCAACCTGGTCTACAGAGTGAGTTCCAGGACAGCCTGGGCTGTAACACAGCAAAACCCTGTTGGGGGGGGGGGGTAGAAGATCCAGTATTATTCTTAACAAAATGTCAGTATAGATTCCTTTTTCATGATTTCTGTGACCAGAAATGTTTTAAATTTCAGTTGTTTTTTAAAATTTGGAATGTTTGCACATATTATAACTAGATACTTGGAACTAGGACTTAAGTCTAAAAGGAAATTATTTATATTTGTCACATACAGTGTATGGTTAATCTTGAGTTAAGTTTTGCACAGTATTTTTCGTTCATTACATTTTCTTTCATTTTTTAAAATTTCTTATTTTTATTTATGTGTATATGTGTAAGTATATGCACATGAGTGTAGGTACCATCAGAGGCCACAGGCCATATCCTTTGGAGCTGGAATTGCAAGCAGTTGTGAGCCACCTGATGTTGGTGCTGAGAACTGAACTCAGGTCATCTGGAAGAGCAGTATGTGGCCCTAACCACAGAGCCATCTTTCCAGTACTTCACTTGCATTTTTTACTGCAGCCTATCACTTTAGTTCAGGTGTGCAGTGCTGGTGCTCAGAAAGTTTCAGGGTTTGGAGTCGTTCAGACTTTAGCGATGATGTGTGTGTGTATGTGCATGTGGGTATGCATATGTGTGTTTCTAAGAAAACCTAGTAGTCTAGTAGTTACTTTAATTTCAGTCTATGTCACCATACTGTAGTTATATCTTAACCATATTATAATTTGCTTAAAAATTTCAAAATATTCAGATGAAAAGATAGTGATGTAAATAAAAAGATTCATAGAGATATTTATAATGCAAATGATATACAATATTGAAATAGACCAAATGTTAGTAGAAGTGAGAGACTAGGGCTGGCGAGATGGCTCTACAGATAAAGGTGCTTGCTGACAGGACTGATAGTGTTATTTCAGGTCCCAGGACCTCCATGATGGAAGAATAAAACCAACTCCTACAAACTCTGACTTCCATGTGCACACTATAGCATTGCCTCTCCCCATAAATATATAAATGTTTACAAAAAGTAAATAACAACACCGAGGATAAAAACCAACCTTTTGACAGTGTAAAGTGATAGTAACTGTAAGGTGGTGATGGTCACTATAAGGTGATGGTCTTTGAGATAAACTACAGAGTTCATGCTGGAGACTTGAACAGTCAAATTATTATTGTTTGTTTAAATCTCAGTGTTTTAAATAAGTTTACAATTGTGTTCATAGCTGGTGTTGGCTACATGTGGCCATCAGAACATAAGTTGGACATGCTGTCAGATATAAACCACCACAAAAAAAGTATAAATTACTAAGGAAGAACTGCTTGGGGAAAATGAAATTTAATTATTTACTAAGTAGACTTTTAAAATTAATACAAAGTAGTATGTGTTCCTGATAAGAATTCAAGGGAATAGGAGGGTACTTTCTGTTTTAGCAATAGAAAGGAAAGCTATGTAAAAAGAGAAAAAAGAAAAAACATTCCTTAAAATTTTAAATATTTATCATTTGACCCCATAGAATTCTTCTCAAAGGAATTCTTCCCTCTTTCCCAAGGTGTGAAGTATTTATACAACAAGATTGTTTGCTGAGCATGGTGCCTCATGCCTGCAATCCCAGCACTTGGTAAGCTGAGGCAGAAGGATCATTTCACGTTTGATGGAGACTATTCTGGGGTAGAATGAGTTCTATGCCAACCTGGGCTACAAAGTGAGACCTTGTCTCTAAAAACAAATCAAAACAAAATAGAAGCCAAAACAAAACAAAACATTAGTAATGAGAAAATCACTGTCCACTAATACAGGTATGGCTGAAGAATCCTGGTTTAATAATAGGCTGGACCAGTGCAACCAATTGAAGATAGAATTAGAGCTAAATCAATATATAGTACTCTTTAGAGGGGATAACAAGATACAGGAATATATGAATTTATAAAGTGAACATGTTTTAAAAAAAGAACTTTTTTTAAAGCAGAAGTTTAAGCAGAGTAACATAGATTTACTAAGAAAAGAAAACTGGAACCTTAAGAAATGAGAAACAATACAAGCAATTCAAAGATTACTTTAAAAAATGGATTGGTATTTTTACATAATCTTAGTGCCTTTCTAAACATAACAATACAAGCAAAAATAAATAGCAGAGGTATAGGTACATTTTAAGAAAGAAATTCAGATCAGTGTATGAAACATGTTCAAGATTTGATAGGTTAGTGTAAGTGAGGAAAAATAGCATCAATTGATACTGTCAGTTGATTCTTTATATATTTGTTATATATATATATTAAATATATATAGTTTCTTAAAGTCAAGAAAGACTAAGGAGAGGAGACAGCTGTTATTAACATGCCTGCCACACAGCCTGAAGACCTGAGTTCGATACCTAGCACTCATGTAGAAAGTCAAGTGCGGATCATAATCTAACGCTGGAGAAGCAGGCACAGGTACATCCCTGGATTTACTAGCCAGTCAGCCTTACCCAGTTCGAGAGCCCCTATGGCCTAGTGAGACTGTGGCCACTGGCACATGCTGACATATGGGTGCTTACACACTGGTGCACATGTGTGTGCATGTGAGCATTGAAAAATGAGTAAAGTTCAGGAAAGGTGGTAATCAGTTAGTGAGTATGAAATGAATTGCTCCTTGCTAGCTGTATTGATTGCCAAAAGGTTTTCTAACTGTGGTAGTGCTCCAGTGGTGTTTGGAAAGATGAGATGTTAGGGATGAAAATTGGTATAACCTCGCTGGAGAGTAGTTGAACAATAATTGCACATAGGAATAACTGCACTCTTCTTCAGATATGCTTCCTGGAGATAGTTTACTGTAGGACACACTGGCAGTACATGCACCATAGAAGAGTTCTGTTGAGTGAGTTGGACTTTCATGTGATAGGATTATCCAAGTTTTCGATGAGACACTGACCAGAAGGCTTTTATTTCTCATTTCAGAATGTGATGCTCTGTGGCAGAGTGTGGATCTTTCAGACTCCCATCTTTCTAGGATTCTATTGGGAACAGCACTTATTATCTGTCATTGATGAACAGAATAGCTCTCATTTGAAAAATGACTGTAAAGCTTAGAAACCAAACCAAGCCGAAACAAACATGTCCAAGACCTTTTAAAAAGGTCTTTGATGTGTTCCTATTAATAATTTAGGAAGTCATAATAACCAGTTTCTTAGCCTGAAAAATCAGTGTATAGAACCATATCTCTATGGTTGTGCGTGTTTTCTTGGAGGATTTGGGAGGTGGCAGATGTTTGACAGTCTCACTTTCCAGCCCTGTCTAACCTTAAACTCTTTTGAGCTTGGGCTGGCCTCAAGTTCTCAGATGTATTTCTACCTCAGCCTCCTAAGTGTTGAGGCTACACAAGGTTCTTCAGTTAAGGTAATTATCTCTAGTTTCATCCATGGTGTTGCAAATGACAGGATGTTTGTGCTTTTATATGTCTGAGAAGTATTTTGGTATGTCTGTGTGCCATATTTGTATTTTTATTTCCTTCATCAGTTGTGCACATAAGGTGTTTCTCTTATCGTGAATAGTGCTGTAATGAACATGGCAGTGTAGATGTCTCTTTGACAGACTGGTTTCATACACTTTGTATAGTAGCATTAGTATTGATAGTTCTCTTTTTTTAATTTTTGGAAGAATGTTCATCATGTTTCCATAATGGCCGTACTAATTTACAGTGTGCCTTTTTGTGTGCGTCCTTGCCATCTTTCTCATGCTGTCTGGAGATGCTTTGCTGTGGTATTGATTTGCATTTCCCTTGTGATTAATGATGCTGATCATGTTTTTCCTATACCTGTTAGCTATTTATGTGCCTTGTTTTGTGAACTGTCTATTTAAATCTATTGTGTCTGTCTGCCTGCCTGTCTTTATTCATTTATTTATTTATTCATGAGATAGGATCTCATTTAGCCCAGGCTGGCCTTGAACTTCCTATGTAGCTAAGGATAACTTTGAGTTTCTGTTCTTCCTTTCTCCATCTCCTCAGTGCTGGAATCATAGGCATGAACTCCAGTGTGAACTTGACCAATTTCTAATTCAGTTGTTTCGGTCTTCATTGTTGAGTTCCTTATGTAGTCTAGATGGTAACCCTTTTTGGGTATATAGTTTGCAATTTTTTTCTCATATCGGGCTTTTTTTTTTTTTTTTTTAGTTTTTTGTTATTTTGTTTTTTCATTGTCTTGTATGAAAAGACCTTTGCGTTTCCATCATTTGGAAATATCTCCCCTGTATTTGTTTGTACATATTTCATAGTTTTTAGATTGTATATTAAATCTTTAATCCATTTAGAGTTGTTTTTTTAATATAGTCAAGAGATAGGAGTCTTTTTCATTATTAATTTAAAAATATATTTTAATTTTTTTGTGTATGGGAGTTTTGCCTGCATGTGTATATGTGCATCACTGGCTGCCTGATTCTCACAGAGGCTAGAACTGGAACTGGAGTTATAGATGGTTGTGAGCCATCATGTAGGTGCTGGGAATTGAACTTAGATCTTCTGTAAGAACTGCAAGTGTTCTTAACCTATGAGCCATCTGTCCAGCCCTGTTTCATTCTTGTGCCTGTTGATACCTCATTTTCCCTGCATCGTTTATGGGAAAAGACTGTCCTTCCTCTAGTGTATATTCCTAGCACTTCCGTCAAAAATATGTTACCTGTAACTGGGCACTTGGAATGTTGAGGCAAGAGGATCCTGAGTATTAGAGCATCAAAGACGACACAAAGATCCAGTCTCAAAAAACCAAAACGGGCAGAAATGATAGCTCTGTTGTTAAAGATCAGACAAGAGTTCAGTTCCCAGCACCTACAGTAATCAAAACCATCTCTCAAGCTTTCCCTTCCTCCCTTCCAATAGTGTGCATACGTATACATACTTGTTGGTTAAAATGAAGAAACACACACACAAAATGATTTGCCTGTAGAATGATGAATTTAATTTACTTCCAGGTTTCTTATTCTGTTCCATTGGTTGGTTCTATTGGTTGGCCTGTTGGTCTGTGTTTTTTTCACTACCATGCTATTTTAATTACTATGGCTTGGGAGTATATTGAAGTCAGATGATAGCTTTGTTCTACCTCAAGAAGACTGTAGTATTCAGGGTTTTCTCTCTCTCTTTTTTCTTTGTGATTGCACAGTTGCATATAAAGTGTTAAGATTGGTTTTAGGTTTTTGTTTTTCTCTTTTTTTCCCAGTTCTTCAAAAAGTGGTATTGGTACTTAGGGACTGCATTGACTCTGTAACTCTCTTTTGGTTGGTGTGTGTATTGTAACAATACTGATTCTTCTCCATGAACCTGAGGTGCCTTTTCCTCTGTTTGTATGTCTTCAGTTTCTTTATCATAGATATGATTAACTTCTTTGCCTAATTTTATGCCTAGATGTTTTATTTTCTTATAGTTGTTGATATTTTTTTTTTTACTTTTTATTTCAGATAATTGACTGTAGGTATATGGTAGCACTGTTGATTTTATTGATTTATTTCATATCTTGCAACTCTGAATTTGCTTACACTGATAGCTTGGGGTGGTATTTGGGGGACTTTGTATACTTCCTGCTTTAAGTGTGTACTGTTCTATGGCAGGTGCTAGAATTATCTCGGAATGATAACGGCTGTTCTGTAGAGGATACATGGCTTTTGTTGTTTGGTTGGTTTGGAATTTTTTTTTTTCCTATCCAGATCATGTTTTATTCTTTGTTTTTTTTTTTCCATGTTTTATTCTTTGATGGTAATATAGTTATTGCAGGTTACAGAAAAATTGAGAGTCTGAAGTGCTCCAAAGAGCAAATCTTTGTTAGGTGGATTTGGATTTGAGACTTTGAGATTATGGATGTTGAGCTAGTAAAACCTATGCAAAAATATTCCAAAGTTTTGAAACACTTCTGATATCATACATTCAGATAAGGTATATGTAATTTATATAAACACAATTAATTTTAATTGAAATTATAAACATAAAATGTTTATATTGTGATTTGTTTGCATTTGTGAATATAAATTATTCAGATATTTTTAAACATTTATTTATTTAATATGTGTAGGGGTGCACATGCCACAATACAAATGTGGGGGGGTTAGAGGACAGTTAGCAGAGTCGGTTCTTTCCTTCATCCATGTAGGTTGTGGCGGTTTGAACTCAGGTCTCCGGACTTGACAGTAGGTGCCTTTACCTACTAAGCCATACCAGTGGTTCCAGGTCAAGTAACTGGTCTGCGTGAATATATAAAATATCCTTTTAAATATTAATATTCTCTTACTTGCTTCTTAAAGAAACAGTGCTTTTAAGTTTTACCGCCGTTACTCATCACTGGCATCCATCCAGGCAGCTTTTCTGTGCATCAGTTATCTCTGACCTGCTCTGGGGACATTACTCTTTTGAATAGAGACATTTTTAGACCTCAGTGCTTTTCATTTTAGGAAACTAAAGCTTAAGGAAGTTACTGATTTTTACAAAATCATTAGTTGGTATTTTGGTTGTGATTTGAACATATCCAGTGTGATTTGTGAGTTTAATTCCTGACCATTGTGCTTGAATTTCAACTACAACTTGTGAATTTACTTTATATTATAGCCATAATTTCTATTTCCTCTCACACCAAGGAAGGACAGTCAGTCCATGTAGTCAGTGCATGTGTGTTTGGTTTGTAGCCTTCTTACAGTACCTTAGTATGTGAAATTTTCTTTTTCTTTTCAGCTGGGCAATCCCATCAGCACACCTCTAAAGCGTCGTAAAATAAACACTCACGGAACTTTAATTCACACTCTGTCACTGCCCCACTGCCAAAACTTTGAGAGTGTCATTTTAAACTGCCGAAGTATACGAGTTGGAACACACTTCCGACTGTTGGTAGAGCCTGTAATTGTAAGTACTTCTTAAACTGTGTAAGACTGAATACACTTTTTATTCGCTAGCGTTTCTAAACATACTAATAACAGGATGCAGATGCCTCTCACAAGGTTAATCAATAGTATTTAAAGTTCGTTACATTTTTGAGGTTAATTGAATAGCAAAATTATTTAAAGATTTCAGATTGCTTTATGATTATATAAATAGTAATCCATTAAAAACTACTGGATATGTGAGCCAGGCGGTGATTGTGCACACCTTTAATCCCAGCACCCGGGAGGCAGAGGCAGGCGGATCTCTGAGTTTGAGGCCAGCCTGGTCTACAGAGTGAGTTCCAGGAAAGACTTCAAAACTACACAGAGAAACCCTGTCTCGGAAAAAAAAACAAAAACAAAAACAAAAACAAAAAACAAAAAACAAAAAACAAAAACAAAACAAAAAAAAACACCCAACTACTGTATATGTAAATATAATGTAAAATTCAAAGTAGTGTTCAATTTATTGTAGGAGATGCATATGACTCTCATACTTACAGTTAAGTTCTGTCTTTTAGTATTTTACTATACAGGGTTAAATACCCCTAGTCCCAAAATTCAAAATTCTCTGAAGTCTGAGACGTTGAGTGATGACCATAACTTAAAAGTTTTTGTTGCTGGATATGGTGGTATATTCTCTGAGCCAGATGTGCTAGTGTGTATTTCCAGCCATTTTTGGAGTCTGATGCATCAGGATCACCAGGAATTTGGGTATGGTGGCAAAGTTACAAGCAAGCAAACAGAAGAAGCCGGCTTGGATGATATAGTAAGAGGCACATCCTTCAGTTTCCAAAAAAGAAAAAAGTTGAGTTGGTTGTAGGGGTGGAGCTCAGTGATAGACCTCGAGTTTAGCATGCTCTAATCCTTCTCTGTTCAGTCCTCAGTGCTGGTTGGGAGAAGGGAGTTTTAGATTTTGAAGTATTTCAATTTTTTTACTTTATTTTCCAATTAGGGATATTTAAGCACTAAAGTCTAAGTAAATACTCCACATGACTGTCTCCAAAATCTGAACCCCTTCTGGTCCTCAACATTTTAGAATTTTGGATAAGGAACACTTGGTCTGTGTTTACTTTTCGTGTATCTGTTTACTACTGTTAATGTGTTATCTGTCCTTCAATACATTTCAAAATATTTGCCTCTTTTTTATTCTCTAACATTTCTAAACTTGCAAAGTAACTTCATTCAGGTTTATTAATTAGGCTTAATGTTAAATGCTCTTTACATTGAAATTGAACCTTTTTTTTGGTCTTTCGAGACAGGGTTTCTCTGTGTTGCTCTGACTGTCCGGGAATTCACTCTGTAGACCAGGCTGGCCTTGAACTCAGAAATCCGCTTGCCTCTTCCTCCTGAGTGCTGGAATTAAAGCCATACACTACTACCACCTGGCTAAAATTAAACCATTTTATAACCACCAATAAATGATTCAAGGAAGGAATGTCAATGGCTGCTAAAACCATTGGATAAAAGATAGCCATACACTTTAAGTATCTTTGCTCAGATTATCGTTGCAAGTGGGCAAACATGGAAACAATGTGAAAGCCTAGCAGGTACTGCTGAGGCCAGGTGACTAAGCTTGCCATTACCAGTGAGACAGCTGGACTCTTCAGGAGGAGAGTGTGGGGTTTCAGCACATCACCCATGTGCTACTTGTACTAAAAATGTGTGGCCTGGATTTGGAGATAAGGAAACACCCCTCTAGGAGATTGCATGTTTTGTATAACTTAGACTTCATAAAAGCCATGTCATGAAGAATAGAGAGGCAAGTTTTTAGTGTAGAGTAGACACAGTGGGTACATGTTATGTAATATTGACAGAGTAATGACTGAGGGAAAGTAAAAACAAGGATCAGTTGATAATTGTGAGCATTTATGGAAATTTAAGCATAAACCATATGTTGAAGAAGTTAGTCTTGATTTGTTAGATGTGCTGATACTTTAGTTGCGTATTAAAATGTTTTTGTTCTGAGAAGATTCATGCTGAAGGATTTGAGGATGAAGTAATGACTGCGGCCTGCTTTGTGGCTTTTTTTAAGTAAAAAGATAATCTAAAAAGGGTAATGTAGTAGATGTGTGAAAATATTAACTTAATGAATCTAGGAAAGGAATGTTCAGGTAGGTTTTTATTGTTATAGTCTGTCAACTTCTCTAAAATGTTCAGAATATCTGAATTTTTTTTAATTTATTTTTTTTTCGAGACAGGGTTTCTCTGTGTAGTTTTGGTGCCTGTCCTGGATCTCGCTCTGTAGACCAGGCTGGCCTTAAACTCACAGAGATCCGCCTGGCTCTGCCTCCCGAGTGCTGGGGGATTAAAGGTGAGTGCCACCACTGCCCGGCCTGATTTTTTTTTTTTTTTTTTGAGGGGTGGATAGTTAATCTTAGATTTAAGCACATGGTATCTGACTCAGTTTTTCTGTCCTTTGTATGCTTATGGACCGTATATACCATTTAGAGTATTCAGAACAAAATCTCCATAAGTCTAACATCAACACTAATTTGTCTTTTTCTTTTTTTAAAGTTTTCTTTAGAGTCAATCAAGATACATCTAGATGGTAAGCTATTTTTTATCTGTACATGCACTAAAGCTTTGTCTACACTGACCCATTTTTTTTTTATAGTAATAAATATTCATAGAATTCAATAATTAGTTCATCTTATAAAGGGCCTGGGTGTTTATGTAATTTCATTCTGCAATGTAACGAAGTCTAATACTTTTTATTTGGGAAAAAAATTATGTTTTATAAATGAAGTTTTTTTTGTTTATTTGCTTGGTTTTTGGGTTTTGGTTTTGGCTTTTCAAGATAGGGTTTCTCTGTGTAACAGCACTAGCTGTCTTGGAACTTGCTCTGTAGACCAGGCTGGCCTCAAACTCACTGTCTCTGCCTCTTGAGTGCTAGGATTAAAGGCATGTGTCACCGTTCCCAGCTTGAAATTCTTTATATATATATATATATATATAGTAAATGATTAATTTTAAGCTTGTATTTCCCATTTGTGGTATGCCAGCTTAAACATTTACTCCTTTTTCCTTTCTTGTTATTTCCCTCTAGGACCAGAAAGTGATCCTGTAGAGATTATTTTAAATACCTCTGATCTAACTAAATGTGAATGGTGTAATGTCCGGAAATTACCAGTAGTGTTTCTGCAAGCCATACCAGCAGTTTATCAAAAGCTGAGCATGCAGCTGCAGTTGAATAAAGAAGATAAAGTTTGGAATAATTGTAAAGGAGTGAACAGGTTAACAAGTAAGTTTTGTAGACAAATTACAACTAAGATAGAAGGTCTACTGAGTTAGCAGGATAGGAGTGTTTTAGAAAGTGGAAGGTTTTATCAGTCCATCATGAGAAGTTGAAGCAGTGATTTCAGGTCAGTCATCACTTCATTTGGTACCATCTGAAATGGGTGTAGCAGCCTCTGAGGAAAAGCCCACAGAAAGTAGAAGGGTTGAAGATAAAACCTGGATTTATCTAAAGCATTTAGAAAGTTTGCAAATCAGGTTAAAACTCAAAAGATCTGAAGTCCGTAATGCTAAGTAAAATGAATTTAACTGATGTGACCAATTAACTGATGGAACTAGAACATTTTGAAGTCCTTGGAAGAGGTCTTTATCCTTTAAATAAATGCAGTTCTTTACACAACTATCCACAGAATAAGTACATATTGGGCTGGAGAGATGGTTCACTGGCCAAGAGCACTTACTGCTCCTGCAGAGGATATGGGTTTGTTTCCCAAGCACCCACATGGCAGCTCACAGTTATCTGTAACTCCAGTTCTAAGAGGTGTAATGTCCTCTTCTGGCCTCTGTGAGCACCAAGAACATAAGTCCTACATGACATACATGAAGGGAAACGCATGTACACACAATTTATAAAATAAATTACAAAAACTCAATACATTTTAGCATTAATTGCAGCTTCAGCTTAGCAGTCAGTAAATGCTAATATAACTGTAAAAACTGACACATCGGTGAGCACCACCTTTGCAGGTCTCATCTGGAGATAATACTGTATGCTTGGCATTTTCCTAAACATTCTTGGCAGAAATGCTGATTGATATTTATTTATGATTATGAATTAGTTTTAATCCTTTTAGAACTGTGGGTTCTCAACCTTCCTAACACGGTAACCCTTTAATATAGTTCCTCATGTTGTGGTGACCCCCATCCATAAAATTATTTCATTACTACTTAATAACTGTAATTTTGCTACTGTTAGGAATCATAATGTAAATATCTGATATGCAGGATATCTGATATTCGACTACTGTGGGGATCATGACCCACAGGTTGAGAGCTGCTGTTTTAGAAGAATCAGATTGCTTACATTTTTTTTAAAATATCTTTGTTAATGTGCTACTGCTAGATCTGGTTCCTTTGTTTTGGTAACTTAGTTAACATTTCTAGGTAACACTCCTCATTTTCCAGTATTTAGTGTGTGTCCCTATGTACTAAACACAGTTATGGATATATATTCCAGAACTGTAATCACCTAGGAAATAATTAGTTGATACTCTTCTTATTTGTATGTGCAAATGCACATGTGTGTGCAAGCACAGATGTGGAAGCCCGAGGTCAACCTCAGGTATTGTCCAGCTTTTGAGACACTGTCTTTCACTGCCCTGAGACTTAACATATAGCTAGACTGGTGGGTATGCAAACCACGGATCTGCCTGATTCTGTCTCCCCCACTGGGATTACAAGCCTGTCCCACCACACCCAGTTTTTTTGTGGGTCTGGGAATCAAACTGAGGTTCTTTCTCATGCCTGGGTGGCAAGCACTTTACTGACTGAATTATCTCCCCAACCCTCCAACCCTCTTTGCCTTTTTTCTTTCCTTTCTTTTTTTGAGAGAGAGATTGTTTCAGTAGTCACTGTGTAGCCCAGGCTTTCCACAAACTCTTGGCAATCCTGCCTTCATTTTACAAGTGCTGGAGTTCCAGACACAAGTCACCATACCCATCACTTGTTGGTATGCTCTAAAGTTGTTTATTACTTATTTTTTTCTTTCAGCCTTATAGTTATATTTATTTCTTTACAGGTTTAGAAGAACAATACATTATTTTAATTTTTCAGACTGGCCTTGATCCTCAGGCAAATGTGGTCTTTGAAAGTATCATTACTGACATTGGTATAAAGAATAATGTTTCCAACTTTTTTGCGAAAATTCCTTTTGAAGAAGCCAATAGCAGACTTGTTGCCTGTACAAGAAGCTATGAAGAGAGCATCAAAGGAAATTGTGTGCAAAAAGAGAACAAAGTGAAAACTGTAATTATATTTACAAATCTTACAGTCATTTTAATGATGGGTAATTCTGTTTGTTTTTTGTGATGCTGGGGATCAAACCCAGGGCTTTACATATGCTAGGCAGATACCTTGCTGCTGAGCCACACTCTCAATAATAATGAGTAATTTTAAAATGAAATGTTTTAATATTGCTCATTTTAATGTTAGACTTCAAAAAATCCATTTTAAAATTAAAGATATTTAAATTTTAAAACAGTATTTGATACAAGTTTTGGGATCTTTTTTAGTTCCTTTCCACACTCTGTTCTGTTCCTTTTTCTCCCGTCTTTCTCCCTGTACTGCATTCTGAGCATACATATACAGACACAGCTCATTCGTATAGATTGTTACCCTGTGTCCTAGAGCTGAGGTTTAGGTCCCCTGTGCATAGCACACACTTGTTTTAACGTAATTGACAACATTTGAAGTAAAGGATATACTCTGACTTCGTAAAAAAGTGCATGCAGTTACATAGAAATGCCTCAGAGTTAGGTAACTCTCAAGCTGTGTGAGCCATAGGCCATGGTGGAACTGTGCCATCTCTACAGCTGTTGGGTTCTATTAGTTTTGAGGTTTGCTTAGTTTATTGGGAACAAATCTCTCAACCTGGCTGCAGACTTAGACATGTGGCCTATTCAAGGCTTAATTTGATGGGGTTGTTCGTTTGTTTCCGGGTCTTGCTTTATAAGCTGACCACAAACTGGCTGCCCTGCTTATTTGTCTTAGGTTCTGGGATACACCTGTGCCCACCAAACCCAGCTGAAAACTTGTTTTTTCTCACTCTGTAACTCTGGCTAGCCTAAGACTTAACTTTATAGACCAGGCTAGCCTCAAACTCTCAGTAATCTGCCTTTCCACTCTTACTTCAAGGGCTAGGATGAAAGGTGTGCACCACCAAGACTGACAGACTTTTCTTTTTATTGCTCTCTTGTGCCATTATTCTTCATCTTCAGTGAGCTGTGTATCTACCCACAAGACACAGTCTTACTAACTAACCTCATACGTGTAGTGGGAGGCAGCAAAGGGGAGAGGGAGAAATCCTGCCTCTTTTGCAGAGATAAAAACCACAAAGCAGGTGGCATGGACTCAGGGTTCCCTCTAGTAACTCTTAAGCTCACTAAACTGTATGTTCTCAGTATCTGTGCCCCCACTTGCTGCAGACTGCCTAGCCTTTGAACTAAGGTAGGTTTCCACTGCTGTCAGAAAAAAACAACGTTGGAGTTTGTTTACTTTAGAGGGTCTTCTCTTACCAGTCTGATTTAATAGGAATAGTAGAAATAAGAACTGGAAAGCCATTACTATATTTTGTCTGGAAGTGAAAGTCACCCTATTCCTGGCTTTTTTTGTTGCTTCTCAGTCATATATATGTTTATATGTATGTGTGTGTATATTATATTTTATACATACATACAAAATATATTTATATATAATTATATAATTATTTTATTTATTTATTTATGTATTTATTTATTTATTTATTTATTCATTTATTTTTTGGGAGGCAGGATCTTGCTGTATAGCCCTGGCTGCCCTCAAAGTCCCTTTGGAGACAAGGCTGTCTGAAGCCTGTAGTGAGCCTGCCCATGTCTCCTAAGTGCTTTTTCCATTTTCCATTGAACACCTTTTCTGCATTGCTCTTTTTATTTTAAAAAAAAAAAAAAATCCCAATTAACTTCACAAATTGGTTATTTTCTCTACCAGATGTCCTTTGAATCTAAAATACAACTTAGAAGCAAACAAGAATTGCAGTTTTTTGATGAGGAGGAAGAAGCTGGAGAGAGCCATACCATCTTCATTGGCCCTGTAGAAAAGTGAGAAAATTCTTTTTTGTATGCAGTACTTTAAAATGTCTGTTTCTATGTTTAGTAATGCTTTCTTCTTCCTTTGTTATAGATTGATAGTGTATCCACCACCTCCAGCTAAGGGAGGCATCTCTGTTACTAACGAGGACCTGCACTGTCTAACTGAAGGAGAGTTCTTAAATGATGTTATTATAGACTTTTATTTGAAGTAAGTTAGCTAACTTATTAGCAAACTTAAACATCCTGCCATTGTATATCTTTTTAAATCTTTGTCTTCTAAAGTCAGACTATTCGATTGAAATTTTTTTTTTTTGGTTTTTCGAGACAGGGTTTCTCTGTGTAGCTTTGCGCCTTTCCTGGAACTCACTTGGTAGCCCAGGCCGGCCTCGAACTCACAGAGTTCCGCCTGGCTCTGCCTCCCGAGTGCTGGGATTAAAGGCGTGCGCCACCACCGCCTGGCTCGATTGAAATTTTTATCACTGCAGTATACTCTGACACTTAAGAGTAATCCTCTACTCAAGTATTTTATTGTACCTATGTTTCCACATTTTAAAAATGAGAATAAAGGGTTGTAAGACTTGAATGAAGTAGTAATATATGTGAGGTAGTAAGGACAGTGCCCAGCAAGCACAGTTTTCATAAATACTAACTTACCATGTGTAATGAAAGGGCCCACATACATGAAACAAAATAGAGCTTACCCTCCTTATAGCCAGGCTGTTGTTTTCTAGTTTATTTCAGTGTATCTCATAACTCAAAATGTGTTTTGAAACCTGACTGTTGAAACCTGCCAAACTGATTTAATAGGTTAGTAGTGGAATTCACTCATACTTTGGAAGGCAAAAGACATGTAACTCTAGCTGCAGGAATCTGATACCCTCTTCCAGCCTCCACTGGCACCAGAACTCACATGCACACAAAACATAAGCATGAAGAGCATATGTTTAATGATGTTTTGGATGGAGTTGTAGCTCAGCTTGGCTTGGATATGTAAAATCCTTAGAGATTTTATGCCTAATTATTCTATAAAATTATTGCAAAGGATTGTTGAAATCTCCAGCTGTGCAATCTTTAAAGCCACCTGTATTTTGAAGTTCTATTGGTAGGAAAATATGCTTTTATATCTTGGAGAATTAATCTTTATTACTACGTGATATTTTTCTTATCCCTGATCTTCCTGTTCTTGAGTTCTTGAGCTTTGTTGACAGTAGAGATGTTTCTTTTCACTTTCCTGGCAAGCATTTCTTCCTTTTACTTTTAACCCTTTAAGTGGTATTTGCTATTTTGGGGTTGGACTTCTAGATCTTGCTTGCTGGTGGTACAAGAGTGTACTACCACACCCAGCAAGGAGCTGAAACTTGCTTATGTGATATTTGGAGAATAAACCTAGGGCTTTATACATGCTAAGCAAGCAATCTGCCAACTGACCCCTGATATTTTTGTTATTGTTTGTGCTTCATACTGAAATCTTAAGTTTTTATATTATACTAAAAATTTAGTTTGTAGTCTTGACTTTATTCAGGACTCATATTTATAGTTTCCAATTAAATTTTATATAATAAATGTTGCTGGACTTTCTTTGAACTGCCAGCTCCCAAATAGTGACATGGAGACTCCTTATTAATTATGAAAGCTGGGCCTTAGCTTAGACTTGTTCCCAGCTAGCTCTTAAAAATTAAATTAACCCATTTATATTAATCTATGTTGTGCCATGTGGCTCGTTACCTCTCCTCCATACAGTATGTCCAATTTTCTCTGAGTCTCACTGGCTTATCTCCACCTCTCTGATCCTTCCCAGAGTTCCTATCTCTGCCCAGAAGTCCTCCGTATCCTTTCCTGCCTAGCTTTTGGCCATTCAGCTCTTTATTAAACCAATCAGAAGGTGCCTTGGCAGGGCCCACTTCACAGTGTACAAAAAGATTATCCCATAACAAATAAATCTCTGATGTAAACAAAGTATGCAGTTGATAAAGGAAGTCTAGGAAAATACATACATGCTATAAAATTTTTATTAGTATCTTTAATGATGTTTTTAGAAGTCAAATAAAAGGGCAGCAGTTTTTCTTGTTCTGTGGGGTTTTGTTACAGTTTTTTTAAGATTTGTGCGTGTGTGTGTGTGTGTGTGTGTGTGTGTGTGTATAGGCATGTGCACAAGTACCCACCAAAACCAGAGGAGTGTCAGATCCCCTGGAACTGGAGTTATGGGGAGTTGTGAGCCGCCCAAGTAGGTGCTAGGAACTGAACTAGGGTCCTGTGCAGAAAGAACCTTTAACTGCTGGTGTCTCTCCAACTTCTTATCTCACTTGTTTGAAAACAGTCTCGGAACTAGGGAGATGGTTCAGTGCATAAGAATGCTTGCTGTGTACGCAAGAGGCCTCAGCTTGAATCCCCAGCCTTTGTGTTCAGAGCCTGGCTGCCTGCACTTGCCTGTGACCTCAGCACCAGTGGAGGGTGAGCAGAGACAAGCAGATCCACAGAACTTGCTGGCCAACTAGTCAGGGCTATAATAGAGTGTGGTACAGGAGAATTAATGTCTTTTAAAGGCATGGATTTAGAGGCTGGAAAGATGCCTTAGCAGTTGCTGTTTTTGCAGATGACCCAGGTTCAGTTTCTAGCACCCATGAGGTAGCTTAGTGCTGTCTTTGACTTCAGTTTCAGGGGATCCAGTACCCTCTTCTGGCCTCCCTGGGGCCCAGGCACACACAAATACACAAAAATATATGAAATACTTTTCATTGCCTAAAGGTATTTTGGTGATTATTGCATCTAGTACATGAAGTAAACTGCATTTCTTAGAGATAGGGATTATGGTGGCCAAATAAATTATATCACTGCTTGACTACTGTTCATTGAGTGACCTGTGATCCATTATATGATAATTGTTTTTGCTTCAAATAGATACTTGGTGCTTGAAAAACTGAGGAAAGAAGATGCCGACCGAATTCATATATTCAGTTCTTTTTTCTATAAACGCCTTAATCAGAGAGAGAGGAGAAATGCTGAGACAAGTAACCTATCGTAAGTCAGACCTTAACAATTCATCCAGTAGTTAGTCCTTAGTATCCGTGGGTGTTAGTTCCCCATGTCTCACATGTGATATCACATTTACAGACATTCATGTCTTGTAGATGAAATGTTGCAGTATTTGCATTTGACCTGCATATATTCTTTCAAATACTTTATTTCTAGCATACTCGTACTAGAGTGTAACACATTAAATATTTTTTAGGCTGTGTTTTTCAATGGGTAATAACAAGGAAAAATGTATGTGTCTTACGGGTATACTTTCTCTCAAAAATATTTTCTATCCTCAACTTGTTGAATTCATTAATGCAAGATGAAGGGCTCATGATATTTGAAAACAAAGCCCAGTAAAAGCCTCAAAGATCTCTGTATTCACCTGCTTGTTTCTTGAGTGTGCCACCAGGTAAAGCACACCAGCTCAGATTTGTTGTTTTTCTCATGGATTTATGTTCAGCTGCCATAATAATCTTGCACTAGTTTAAGGGATAACTTTTAAAAATCATTTTTCTTTTATTGAGCAACATCATTTATTTGTTTCTACTCTCTCAAAACAATGTCCTTGATTATCTTCAGAAGTTGTAGGTTCAGTGCCTAGAACAGTGGTGCCCAAATAGGACTTATTTGTATTTCTTAGATGGTTATGAAGCCATCATTGCTGTGCTAAGCTCTTAGAATGATTGTTCTCAAAATAGTTAAGGAGATTCTATTCTGCTGTCACGCCTAAGTTCTTTACAGGTCATCTCTGTATAGTGAGGGCATTTAGGTCTTAATCTTAGATTTCATCAAAAGGCTCAAGAGTTGGCCTATTTTCTTGTGACTACACTGAAATGCCTTGAGTTAGGGCTGCTATGTCAGATAAAATTCTATTGTCTACGGTTTATGAAGTTCCTAATTTTGTATCATAGACTTGAGATAGATTTCTGACATTGGCCATAACTTAGGGTGCTGCTTTGTTTCTTGACAAACAGTATGTGTTTTACTCGCTCCTTTACTTTCATTTACCAGTAAGTCATGCTCTGTTAAGTATCTCAGTATAGTTACCAGTAGCAACACTGACTGTACCAGTTAAATGGTAGAGACGAAAGAAATTCATCCAGGAGAAGCACTGAAATTCCCAGAATATTGTAAAATGAACTAAATACCCTTACCTGCAGATTCAATGATGAGGTTTCATGCCTCCCCTATCTGGCTTCATTTAAAATACTCTGTTCATGGGGCTCAGTAGTTAAGGGCACTTACTGCTCATGCAGAGAGCTAGGGTTTGGTTCCCAGCACCAAGTGGCAGCTAACGGCCATCTGTTACTCCAGTCCTAGGGAATCCAGTGCTCACTTTTTTTTTTTTTTTTTTTTTTTTTGGTTTTTGGAGACAGGGTTTCTCTGTGTAGCTTTGCGCCTTTCCTGGAGCTCACTTGGTAGCCCAGGCTGGCCTCGAACTCACAGAGATCCACCTGCCTCTGCCTCCCGAGTGCTAGGATTAAAGGCGTGCGCCACCAACGCCCGGCGAGTGCTCACTTTTGACTTGAGTGCACCAGGCACACATGTGATACATATACATATGGGCAAAACACTCATACACATAAGATAAAAATAAATAGGTTTTTAAATTTTAAGATACTGGGTTCTTTTCTCAGCTTGTTAAAGCATCAAGTGAAACTGTGAGGTGTTAGAGCTGGATGTTCTAATTTGTAAGTCGCTATATATAAGCCATAACTGTAATGACACTTTAGAAGGTGATTATCTCTTTCTTACAGAATACAACAAAAACGACATGGGAGAGTGAAAACTTGGACCCGGCATGTAGATATTTTTGAGAAGGATTTTATTTTTGTACCCCTTAATGAAGCGTGAGTAAAAGTCTTTATGTATTAAAAATACGTATTTTATGAAAGTAAACACAGTTCTCTCTTGGCTCATAAGATACAGAATTTTAGCTACATGCCTTTAATCCCAGCACTTGGGAGCCAGAGGCAGGTGGATCTCTGAGTCTGAGGCCAGCCTGGTCTACAGAGCAAGTTCTTGGACAGCCAGGGCTACACAGAGAAACTGTCTTGGGGGGAAAAAAAATACCTGACAGAATTTTGTAGAGTATATTGGACAGCTTCTTCTAATTTTATTTTATTGGACAAAGTATAAGAAAGTAATTTTTAAAAATGATGCTTGTGTGGTATAAGATAGTTTGTGGAGATTACCTTGTTTGAAGAAATGACTGGGTCACTTAGAAGAATTTGAATCTTTCATTTAAAATTCACTCACATTTAATAGGAAAGGAAAAAGTGGATGAATTTATGCCATTTCCTCAAACTAGAGCATGCTATTAGAAGTAGTCTAAGTGCTTCAGTAGCAGTGTTCAGATGATATATTGTGCAGCTTTATCATGTGATTAAGATTTGAGAGTTTGTGTTTCTTGGTGTTTGCTTTTACTTTAAAGAACCCATTAGAAAGAATGGTCATTTGTTGTGATCTGGGGAGAGTGAGGTAGAAGTGTGCGTGAGTGAAGAAGTACCATTCCTATTCGGCGGAAGAGCTGTTTTATGTCATGCACTGTGTATTGTACTCTGCTTAGACACATCAAGAAATGCCTTACTCTGCCCCTTTTTTAATCTCTTTATAATCAGAGGAATTATGGCTAAAATTAGTATTACGTAGGATCATGTATATGTAATAAGCCTTACTGTGTCACACTAGATTGTAAATTTCAACTGTGTACTAATTATCCATTCTTTTTTGTAAAGTAAATTCACTTTGTAATATGAGCAAACCTTTCCTTTAAAATGTTTTTGACATGTGTGGCTGTAGCCATGACTTCTTCGGAGAGTAAGGCACAAGGATCACTTCAACACAAGAATTTGAAGTTAATTTGGACAACATATTAAGATCCCCTCTTAAAACAGATAATAAATACTATGTTTTGGGGCCTAGAAGTGTAGCTCAGTAGCAGGCTGCTTGGCTAGTTTGTGGAA
Organism: Peromyscus melanophrys; assembly: GCA_902168415.1. Taxonomy (NCBI): domain Eukaryota; kingdom Metazoa; phylum Chordata; class Mammalia; order Rodentia; family Cricetidae; genus Peromyscus; species Peromyscus melanophrys. Next base: position 20,587 of record CABHPR010152715.1, on the reverse strand, counting down.
GGCCCTCGGTTCTATTCCCAGCACTGCTGTGCCGTGTGTGTGTGTGTGTGTGTGTGTGTGTGTGTGTGTGTGTGTGCGCGCGCTGTGTGTCTAATGTTAATTAGGAGACCTTAGCTCTCTTTAAGGTCAAAGCATCAGTTATACAAGACTATTATTATGCATAGCATAATAAAATTCAAAATCAAGTTTAAATTTATTCTGCATAAACTAAGGCTTCTTAGAATTTATCATAAAAAGTAGCACAAGCGTCTTAGGAGAAAAGAGGAAAGTTGTTTGTAAGAAATAAATAACAAAAGTGTTAAATTGAAATATTATCTGAGTCATATATAATTTAGAGCCACTATAATCATTATCTTTGTCAATAGAAGTTTCCATTAATCTTCCAGTCATCTTACATGTGATGGAGAACCAATACAGAGATGTAGGCCAATACAGAATTCTGCAGGAAGGCTACACCCATGAGGTGATTGATGGAAACATTCTGCAAGTGTCTAGATCTTACTTTTCATTTTTTTAAGAGGTGAAAGCCACAGATATTTGATATGTGCCAGTTACTAGATAGGCCACCATTGGTTTGTCATCTGCTTCATTTAGTAATGATGGTAATTTTTTGTTTTTTGAGATAGGGTCTCACATGTAGCCCTGGCTAGCCTAACTCTCTATGTAGGCCAGGCTCCTTGGACTCAAAAAGATCCACTTAATCTCCACCTCCTAAGTGCTGGGATTAAAAGCATGCACCACCATGCCCAGCCTGATGTTAAGTTTTTAAAGATTTATTTTTATTTAATATGTGTAAGTGTTTGCCTGCATGTATATGCAGTACCTAGAACTGTAGTTAAAAATGTTTGGAAGGTGCCATGTGGGTTCTGAAACTGAACCCTGGGATTTCTGCCAGAACAGTAAGTGGTCTTAGCCAATGAGCCATCTCTCTATCCTCATGAAGCTGATTTTTTTTTAATTAAGTTTATAAGTTGTTTGTTAGAAATTGTACCAGTATTTGCTAAAGAGCACAAACCTAGAATTTAGATATAATCCAGCCATAATAAAATTACCTATTTTAACCTCTTCTCATATCAGCAATTTATATAGTTACTTGGCTAGAGGCGGATGTCTGAGTTCTAGGCCAGAACTGGTCTACATAGTTGAGAGCCTGCTTTTTTGTTTTTGTTTGTTTGTTGTTGTTTTTTTAAAAAGCTACAAATTTAAAGCCCTGTATTCTTGAGGTTAGCCTCAGCATATGTCCTTTCAGTCAGGAAAAAAGAAAGGTATTTTGCCTAGTTTTTAGTGAGGTAACAGAAAATGTATGGCTTCTTAAGTTGGCATGATTTCAGAATGGTAAAGCTGTTAGACTGCTGTCACCACAGTGTAGGTTGAAAATCACATTACACCATAAATACTGTTTTTCAGGATTTTATGTAGTCCAATGCTGTCCTCAGACTTGATGTGTAGCCAGAGATGACCTTGAACCCTTGGTTCTTCTTCCTCTCAAGTGTTAGAGGACAGTCTTTTGCCACCTTGCCTGCCACAGCATCAGGTTTTGAAACACACTTTTCGGCATTTCAACATTTCTAAAACTGAGGTGGAACTTAGAAAGTTTTAGTTATCGAAATGAGGATGTTGATACACTATTTTTGCTGCGTAAACTGACCTAAGTCCATTGTGTACTGAGAATGAGAATTAATTACTAAGAATAGGAAAGGAGTATTCATCCATCTTGCCTTGTCTATATCTATATCTATATATAATTTTTTTTCTGGAGACATAGTCTTACTGTGTAGCTCTGACTTGCCTAAAACTTGCTATGTAAACCAGACTGGCCTCAAACTTACAAGAGACAGCCTGCCTCGCCTCTACCTCTGCCTCCTAAGTGCTGGGATTAAAGGTGTGTACCATCACACCAGGCTCCATTTGACCTTTTAAAACCAGTATTTATGACCTTTGTACTGAATGTTGTCAGATGAAAAGATAGCACTGTTCCTAATACTACCTTGGAGTCATCTAAGTCATACAGAAAAAGAGTTACCTAATGATGTCATGCTGTTCAGGTTGGGGGTGTAGGTCAGTGGTAGGGTACTTGCCTAATATGCTCAAGGCCCTGGGTTTGATCTCTAGCAGTGGATGAAAAAGTGTTTTCTACTGAGAAAATATTTATTCAACATCCTACTACATGACAGATATTATACTCAGCTAATAAGTCTTCTTTGCTCTATAGCCTACCCATTCATTACATGCTGGCACAACCCCGTGGCTAGTAAATAAAAAGTTGTTAGTGACTATTAGGCTATACTATGTGTCTTTTTTTCTGGTGGACTATACAGTAGATAGCTGAATATAGTGACATCATGAACTTGCGCTTGATAGCTAAAACTCCTTAATTATACTTGAGATTTATAACAATGCCTAGATTAGATATGCCATTTCCTTTTGATATTAATGTATTTACATTTCAACATAGCAGAAGACTAAGGATTATTTAGATATATATACTTTTCATAATAAGCCTTTCCGAACAATAGAGACATGATAAAAATTTGAATGGATCTTTTATTCCAAAAACAAAGATTAAGAAGATTGTTTGTAAGAGTGAATATAGGGTACATAATTCTAACAACAGCAACAAAAGTATTAGTGGTCATTATGGTATGTTAACCATTGATAAAATAAACAAGTGAGAATTGTTACAAACAATACAAGAATTTTAAAAGATCAGTGTTTGTTCACAGACTTGCAAAAACAACATTTCAATTGATAGTTATTGAGAAGCATGATGAGCTTTTCCAATGATATGTTTAGTAGTGTTGTTTGTTTTTACAGTGCACACTGGTTTTTGGCTGTTGTTTGTTTCCCTGGTTTGGACAAACCAAAATATGAACCTAACCCTCATTACCATGAAAATGCAGTCATGCAAAAAAGTTCAGCTGCAGAGGACAGTTGTGTTTCTTCTGCCCGTGAAATGGACAGTTGTTCACAGAACTCTTCTGCCAAGCCTGTGATTAAGAAGATGCTAAACAAAAAGCATTGCTTAACTGTAACTGAGTCCAGTGCTGGACAGGAAGAAAGTGAGCCTTGTTATCGGAGAAACACGTACAGTGTGAAATGTAGTGTGAAAAAAAAAAATCATGCTATAAGTGAAAACGAAGAATCAAATAATGGAGAATCTGCATGCCAGGAAGTTACTGATAGAACTAACAGTGAGAATGGCCTACAGGATGAGTGTTTAAATTCTGTACGTCATCCAGGTATGTACTGATATACTGTGAAAGAGCAAAAGAGTTCAACATAGAATTGTTACAGCTACATATTTTCTCTTGTCAGGCTCACTGAGGTGGAATTTACTTACAGTAACATTAACTCACTTTATGGGTGTCACTTCAGGTTTATTAATGTATTCAGTCATGTAATTACTATGACAACCAACATTTAAAATCTTACATTACTCGGAAACCCCGGTGTCTCTTGCAGTTGGTCTCATCTCTTCACCCATAGAAGCAGAACTAGCAGCTGTAGTCTAGAGTTTATGGCATCTCTGAAAAATTCTTGTGTAACAGGTTGTAGACACACGAAATTTAGTATGATACTACCTATGTGTAGTACATATATGATAAATGAAAAGTAATTTCATGCTTAGGCTTGAGTTTCATCTGCTTGATATTACATGTATTAAATACAAATAACTCAAAATTCAAAGGAAAAATAAACCTTGAAATTTATAATTCTGCCCCAGATATTTCTGTAAGAGATACTCAATCTAGACATGCAAGCTTCACATTTTCCACTTTGGATTAATTTTATTTCATAAAAAACTCCCTAGATTAAAAATATACAGTAGCTTCATAGGTTTAACTTATAAGACAAATATGTTCAGTCTTCTCAATTTTTAGATTGGTGAATTGAGTTCAAATGTCCAAAGGCAGAAAGTAAAACTTTCTCCTTCAAATAAAGTGGGATCCCTTTTCCTCGTTCTCCTTCACTCAGTTCTGCAGGAAGGGATACTAATGCCTTTTTTATTTCCTTTCAGCTCTCATGAATTGGTTCTCATTTCCTTCAATTAGAAACTATTGTTTCTAACCTCTTTAACAGAAATATAAAAGTTATGATCAAAATTCTTTGGTATCAAGTCACTTTCCTCTCCAACCCACAAATACTCCATGGGTTGACTTCAGCCTTATCCTAGTCAGGGTTAGTATTGCTGTGACAGAACACCATGACCAAAAGAAACTTGAGGAGGAACGGACTTAACATGGCTTATGCATCCAGATCACTGTTCATCATTGGAGGAAGTTAGGACAAGAACTCAAGCAGGGAAGGGACTTGGAGGCAGGAGCTGATGCAGAAGCCTTGGAGGGGTGCTGCTGACTGGCTTTCTCCTCATGGCTTGCTCAGCTTTCTTTCTCATAGAACCCAGGAACAACAGCCTAGGGATGGCCTCACCCACAGTGGGCTGGACCCTCCCCCATCAATCACTAAATTAGGAAAATGTCCACATGCTTGCCTACAGCCTGATCTCATGGAGGCATATTTCAATCAAGGTTCCCTCCTCTCAGATGACTATAGCTTGTGTCAAATTGACATAAACTAGCCAGTACAAGCTTCACTCAAGCACATGTACATCAAAACATCTTACTCCACCCTTTAAGGTTTTGCAGGGTGGCCCCTCACACCTGTTGCAGAGTATCAAACACAGGGCCTCACACACACTAAGCAAGCACTCTGCCACTGAGCTTCGATCTTCAACCCCAAGAATATGTTCAGGTATTATGTGTCAATTAAAAACTTAATCTATTCCGTAAAAATCCATAATACTCAGTGTAGTCTCTGCCTTGCAAACATTAAACTGTGCATAGACCTATATAAGTTTTTGTTAGGTAAGGTAGGCTATAGAAAAAAGGAATTAAAATTATGAAAAATTGCAAATAAAGAACATATTTTTGGTGCTCTACCACTTTGTATTGGTGAATTAGGAGGTTCACATCTGGCATGGCAGCACATGCCGCTAATCCTAGCACTTGGGAAGTGGAGACAGAAGAATCAGGAATTGATGGCCAGCCCTGCTATATAACAAGTTTATGGTCAGCCGGATTATGTTGAGACCCTGTCTCAAAAAGCCAAGAGACACAGGTATGGGAAGGAGGACGTTGCTGAGCTTTTGTAAGGATAGTTTGCTATAATAAGCTCATAAGGTCCTGGAGCCATGAGATGAGCTGGAAAGGGAACAAGAAAATTGGTCATTAAAAGCCAAACAGATCAAATCTTTGTCTACAGTCTAGTTCATTAGGATACAGTTAAGCAAATTAGGTAAACAAGCAAGTATTTAACCTGTAATTCTTTCGATGTCATTATTGTAATTCTTGAGTTAAAAAAAAAATAGTTATTTGTGTGAAATTTCCAGAACCAGAAAATGTATAGAATAGTGATTGATTGCTTAGGGATTTCAGCAGGAAAAGATAAGTGGTAGGGGAATATAGAGACAGAATGTTAATATGGGATTTCTTTTGGAGGCTTTGAAATTGATTTTGAGGGCTGATGATGGAGCTCAGTGGTAGAGATCTTGCCTAGTTTTGGTGAGACCCTGGATTCAATCCCCAGCACCACCTAGATGATAAAATCAAAAACAATATTGTGATGGCGGGTAGTTACGCATTGTTGTGAATATATGGCTAGTTTTGAGAATTTGTGGAAGATTGATTCCAGCCCCATTCTACCCAAAACGGTACCCAAATCCATGGGTGCTCAAGTTCCTTATGTATATACTATGGCATAGTATTCATTTATGGTGTGTTTGCAGCCTCCTTACTCTAAAGCTTCTCTAGATTACTTACATCATCTCATTTGTTATAAATACGTAGTTTTAAATAATACTTCTGCTTTTCTTTACTCTTAGTTTTTATTTATGGTGCTAGGGATTGAACCTAGGACCTATATATGCTAGGCAAGTACTCTCACTTAGCTGTATTCCAAGTTCCTGTACTGAGTTATCTGGGGAACTAGAAGGGAAAGGAGCTTATATTACATGTTGAGTACAAACAAAAATTTCCTCCAAATATCTTTCTTATAGATAGATATTTGATCACTGTGTATCCTTGCTGGCCAGAACTTGCAGACATCTGCTTGCTTCCCTTGTGCTGGTATTAAAGGTGTGCACCACCATTCTGTACCCCCTGCCCTTCAATATTCTTGATCCATACTTGGTCGAATCCACAGACAGTGCCCATAGATAGAGAGGGCCAGCTATATACTAAAAACCACTGTTCTGTGCATTTGAAATGGGTGAATGTTATGAATTATATTTTATCACAGCTATTTAAAAACAAGATTTTTTAACAATAATCTTACACACTTTAATGTGAGCGCAAATAAAGAAGTGAGAGACTGTGTGTTGGAACACAACTTAGGGCTTTATGTACACCAGCTACAGAACTTCCAGGTACCCTGCAAGTTGTTGTTTAGTTGAGGAGACAGTTTTGTTGGAAGACAGTCTCGAAACCCTAGTGGAGACTAAAGTACAAAACAGTGTTTTATAGAGGTTCCATGATTAACAGGTTTATTTGTCTTTTTCTTGTAGCTGTGTGTTTGTTTTCCTTTCATATGTATACATCTACATTAATTATATCTCTATAATTAAAGGGAAGATCTGTGAAAGAAGTGTTTCACAAAACAATTTCTTGTTGTTTGTGTGAGTGCTAACACTAATTATGATTTTTTTTTTTAAATCTTGGTTTAATTCAATGCTGGCAGTATCCCACAGTTTGAGAAGTGGTGCTCTAAAGTGAGGTGGTTGTTGTTCCCTCACGCTACACACACACACACACACACACACACACACACACACACACACACACA
>CABHPR010152714.1:13430-41006 GCA_902168415.1 Peromyscus melanophrys | reverse complement strand
AGAGAGAGAGAGAGAGAGAGAGAGAGAGAGAGAGAGAGAGAATATGAAGCTGAGAAGGAAAGGTGGAAGTGAACGCGGGAGGAACTGGAGAGGAAGGAATGGAAATAGATTCAATAAAAACCAATTATATTCATGTGTGGAATTCTCAAGCAATAAGAAAAGAAAAAAATCAAGTTGGGAGTGCGTTGTATCAGAGCAAAAGAAAAGAAGCTGGAGGGTGTCTCAGAAATTGGCTGGATTTGCCTGTCTCAGAGTAGAGGCTAGACAGGGACCAACCTGTTTGAAAGTCTGCTCTACAGAGAGCTCCAGGACACACTGCAGATGTCTGGACTTGTAGGATAGTCTTCCTCAGATGCTTAGGCACTCAGAGCTGCTGAAGCTGTAGTGCAGAGTCCGGACCCCTGCTAGAGCTGGAGGCAGATGTTGGAGGCATCCACATAGTACTGGTTCTGCACGCATGCAGAATGCAAGAGTTGTGGGGTCCTGGAGGCTTCCACTCAGATTTCAGTGGAAGGGCTGCATTTCGATATCCAGAGACTCACAGCTAATAATTTTCCTTGAGTCTCTCAAACTTTCAAACAGTATTAGAAATGTTGAAACTGCCGGGCGTTGGTGGCGCACGCCTTTAATCCCAGCACTCGGGAGGCAGAGCCAGGTGGATCTCTGTGATTCGAGGCCAGCCTGGGCTACCAAGTGAGCTCCAGGAAAGGCGCAAAGCTACACAGAGAAACCCTGTCTCGAAAAACCAAAAACCAAAAAAAAAAAAAAAAGAAATGTTGAAACTTTGTGGAATCTTGGAGATGGACTGAATGTATTTTGCCTTATGAGCTGGTCATGGGCCTTTGGGGATGGGAGTGGAATGTGCTGGTCTAAATATCACATGTTTTGAATGTATAGTCCCTGGCTGATGCTGTTATTTTGGATTCTTCAGGAAGCAGATTACTGGGGTAGGTATGTCCTGAGGGCTGTATCTTGCTGAAAGCTCTGTCCTACTATGTCCCTCATTCCCACCATAATGGACTGAAGCCGTCAGCTAAAATGAGCAATTTGTGTTGTTAGCTTGTTCTCTCAGGCATTTGTCACATCTAAACAACAGAGACAGACACAGATCTGGAGACTGACAAAAGGGCTATACAAAATATAGAGGAAGTTCTATATATTTAATTTCTTTCCTTTTTAAAGTAAGTATTTATTTTTGAGGTGCTGAGGAGAAGGTATATTCTTTTGTGTTTGGGTGAAATTTCCTGTAGATATCTGTTAGGTCCATCTGGTTCATGATGTCTGTTTGCTCCAGTATTTCTATGTTTAGTTTTTGTCTGGATGACCTGTCTCCATTGATGAGAGTGGGGTATTGAAGTCCCCCACTATCAGTGTGTGAGGGTCAATGTGTGATTTAAACTTTAGTAATGTTTCTTTTGCAAACATGGATGCCCTTGTGTTCAGGGCATAAATATTAAAAGTTGAAATATCATTCTGTTGGATTTTTCCTTTGATGAGTATGAAGTGTCCTTCCTGTCTCTTTTGATTAATTTTGGTTTGAAGTACATTTGTTAGATATACCAGCTTGCTTTTTAGGTCCATTTGCTTGGAAAATCTTTTTCCAACCCTTTATTCTGAGGTAATGTCTATCTTTGATGGTGAATATAGTGGTATTCTATTTGTACTGAAATGTGATTTTATTTGTATGTTAATAAATAAAGTTGCCTAGGGGTCAGAGCTATTAGCAAGCCATAGCGAAAGCCAGGGCGGTGGTGGGTGCACGCCTTTAATCCCAGCACTCGGCAGGCTAAACTAGGTAGATCTCTGTGTGTTCAAGGATTCAATTACAAGATACCATCAGGAAAAGGAGTCATCCTTTATATATAACTCACATTCGATCTCATACTGGTCTGCCAGGACCTCTAGCACAAGGTAATGATGAGATTGATAAATTATTGATAGGAAATGTGCTGGAGGCCTCAGAATTTCATAAAAAACATCACGTCAATAGTAAAGGTTTAAAAAAGGATTTTTCCATAACCTGGCAACAAGCCAAAGAAATAGTAAAGAAATGTCCTACTTGTTCCTTCTACAATCAAACACCATTACCAGCAGGATGTAACCCAAAGGGTACTCAGAGGAATGAAATCTGGCAGATGGACGTGTTTCACTTTGCAGAATTTGGAAAATTGAAATATGTACACCATACAATCGATACTTATTCAGGATTTCAATGGGCAACTGCTTTGAGTTCGGAAAAAGCTGATTCTGTAATCACTCATTTGTTAGAAGTTATGGCCATCATGGGTATACCTGCACAAATCAAAACTGACAACGCTCCATCATATGTCTCTGTTAAAATGAAACAGTTTTTTGCTTATTACGATATAAAGCATATTACAGGTATACCACATAATCCTACAGGTCAAGCAGTTATAGAAAGATCAAACAGAACTCTAAAGGATATGCTAAATAAACAGAAAGGGGTAACAAAAACCCCCAGAAATAGACTGCATAATGCTCTATTAACTTTGAATTTTCTCAATGCCAATGAGAAAGGAACAACAGCTGTGGAGAGACATTGGATAATAGAAAAAACTACAGAATTAAATCAGCCTATATACTTTAAGGATGTGCTGACCTCAGAATGGAAACCAGGATATGTGTTACGTTGGGGACGAGGTTTTGCTTTTGTTTCTACAGGAGAAGATAAGCTGTGGGTACCATCAAAATTGATAAAGGTTCGATTTGAACAAGAGAGATCTCTTAATTAGAGGAGGTGATAGTTCATCAACCAGCATGAACATCCAATTTAAACTAACTTATACCATTAACACATGCTTTTTCATTTAATCAGATAATAACCTGCCAAAAGGAACATCCCCAAAATTAGTCTTGGGGAAAGGTTTTTGTTTTTGTCTTTTAGGAGAATAAAGCCTAAGGAATCTGAAGAACACTGGACAAATGACAACTGAAGAAAAAGGACAAACCATCTATCCCAGGAAACAGAGTAAAATGGCCTATTGGTATATCATCTAAAAAATTTTATGTCTTCCTAAATGTTTGTTTCTACTCTTCTCTAAAGAAATTTAACAGTATTGATCTTCTAATAGTCCCAGTTCAATTAAAATTTACAGCTGACTTTAGAGTTGGAGAATGGCTCTCTCCTTCTTTAAACTCAAGCATGTTGTTAAAAGGAAAATGCAAACTCCCTGTATCATGACAGAAGAAGAGCCATCTTCTGCTATGGGACAAAAAAAAAATAAAAATAAAAACAAATTAATTAAGGGATATAGTGTGTTTTTTGTATGCAGCCTGTTTTCACATCCATTCTCGTAGTCTGTGTCTTTTATTGGGGAATTGATTGAGTCCATTGATAATGAGAGACACGAATGACCAATGATTGTTAATTCCTGTTTTTTTTTTGTTGTTGTTGTTGTTATTGGTGGTGGTGGTGGTGGTGGTGGTGGTGGTGGTGGTGGTGGTGGTGTGTGTGTGTGTGTGTGCGCGCGTGAGTGCGTGCTTCCCTTCTTTTGATTTTGCTGGTGTGAGATTATTTATTTCCTGTGTTTTAATGGGTGTAGCTAACCTCCTTGGGTTGGAGTTTTCTTTCTAGCACCTTCTGTAGGGCTGGGTTTGTAGATAGATATTGTTTGAATTTGGCTTTATCATGGAATTTCTTGCTTTCTCCATCTATGGTGATGGAAAGTTTTGCTGGAGATAGTAGTCTGGTATGGATTCTTTGTTCTCTTAGAGTCTGCAGGATATTTGTCCAGGGCCTTATAGCTTTTAGAGTCTCCATTGAGAAGTCAGGTATAATTCTAATAGCTCTACCTTTATGTTACTTGCTCTTTTTCCCTTACAGGCTTTTACTATTCTTTCTTTGTTCTGTATGTTTAGTGTTTTGATTATTATGCACTAAGGGAAATTTTCTTTTATGGTCCAGTCTATTTGGTGTTCTGTATGCTTCTTGTACCTTTATAGGCATCTCTTTCTTTAGGTTTGAAAATTTTTCTTCTACGATATTGATAAAAATATATTCTGGGCCTTTGAGCTGGGATTCTTCTCCTTATTCTGTTTCTATTATTTTTAGTTTTGGTCTTTTTACAGTGTCCCAGATTTTCTGGATGTTTTGTGTCAAAAATTCTTTAGATTTAACATTTTCTTTGTCTGATGTATCTATTTCTTCTATCATCTCTTCAATGACTGAGATTCTCTCTTCCACCTCTTGTATTATGTTGGTGATGCTTGTGTCTGTAGTTTCTGTTTGCTTATCTAGATTTTCCATTTCCAGAATTCCTTCAGTTTGTGTTTTCTTTATTATTTCTATTTCCATTTTCAGGTCCTGAACAGTTTTATTCATTTCCTTCAACTGTTTGTTTTTTCTTTGCTTTCTTGGCATTCTTTAAAATATTTATTCATTTCCTCCATTTTTTTGTGTATCTTTTCTTCAATTTCTTTAAGGGACTTATTCCCTTCTTCTTTAAGGACCTCTATCATCTTCATAAAGTTGTTTCCAAGGTAGTTTTTTTATGCTTTCTGTGTTGGAATGTTCAGGGTTTGCTGTAGTAGGATAGCTGAGCAGTGGGTATTGTTAAACACTGTTGGTGGCAGAGCAGTAGGGCTGAGGTTTGCTAGTGCCTGATCATGCTTACCCTATGAGCCAACAATTCCTAGGTGGGGCGGTACCCACACATTTCACAAGAAAGGTCTCACAACACTAAAGAGAAAAGCAGTGGGGATATTGGGTTGGGGGACATGAAAAAAGTCAAGCAGGCTTTTCTGAGGTATTGCTGAAGCCCTGTTTCTGGGCTAGGTGCTGGCTTCTTGTCACAGTTGCTCTGCCCTGCTCCATATGCCCTTCCTGCCTCAGATAGGCTGTAGCCTCTGAAACCGTGAGTTAAAATGAACATTTCCTTCCTTTAAGCTGGTTCCTGGGGTATTGACTGATGTAGGCCTGAAGAGGGAGAAGGGCCTGAAGGTTTTCTTTGTGGCCTAAATAGTTTTAATGGTCTTCCTGCTTTAAAAAATGTTTTCTCAATAAAATTAAGAATGTTAAAGAAGGTTGTTGAGGAGTAGAAGATTGTAAAGGGGCATGAGAAAGCTTTGGGGGTAGAGAATGTCGTTACAATGTTGCCTGCACCAGAGGTTCCTTGGGTGTGGATACATGGCACAATGAAGCTCTTTACTGAGAATCCTGATGAGATTCCCCCAAGCTTGTGGCTGTATCATCTTGTAGATGGACTTTTCTTTTTGGGCCGCCAGCTCACAAAAAATGGCACAGAGATTTGTTATGAAAACTTGGCCTTAGCTTAGGCTTGTTTCTAACTAGCTCTTACAACAAATTAACCTGTATGTTTAAATCTGCGTTCTTCCATGCATTTGTTACCTCATCTCCATTATGCCCATCTTGGTTATTCTGCATGTGGCTGGAGACTCTTCCTTTCTTTTTCCCAGAGCTCTCTGTCCCCAGAAGTCCTGTCTAACCTCTTCCTGCCTAGCTAATGGCCATTCAGCTCCTTATTAAACCAACCACAGTGACACATCTTCACACAGTGTAAAGGAATATTCCACATCATCTGACCCACCAAAGAAGATTCTGCAGACATAACTCAGTGTCTTGACATAAGGTCACACGATCCTGGGTTGTCTGGGAGAGTCCAGTGGAATCGTAACATTGCTGTAAGAGCACAGAGGTGGGTGGAATGCAGAGATTGGCATAGTTCAGATGATGAGGGGAAGGGCCATGAGTCATAGCATACAGGTGACCTCCAGACACTGGGGATGGATCTTGTCCTGGAGCCTTCAGAAGCACTGGCCCTGCCAACAGCAGAACCACAGTTGTATAGCTTGAAGACCCCAAGACTATAGCCATTTATTCCAGCAACAGTAGGAAGCCCATTCTCTGGTGGCTAATGCTGTGAATAGTGTAGTTGCCCTGTGCTTAGACAGCTACTCACAGACATTCAGAGATAGCAAGAGGGGCCCTTCGCTCTAGACTGGGCAGTGGAATAACTTGGAACTGTGGCTGTGGCTGTGGTATGACTGTTGGGATATTTGAAGGGCTGCATAAGGTGGAGGAGGAAAGCTCAGGCTAGATCTGCATCTAGCCTGGAGGTACTTACAGCAGGGTATCATACTTCTGACCCAAGGGATATGGGTCAGGTTGCAGAGGAAGCCGAGCTATGCTGACAGGCTCCCAGGTGCAGCCTCATCTCACCACAGCCACTTTGCCTGGTGCTCAGTGGCTCCTCTGCAAGCAAATGGGAAATACATCTCTGATGCTCAGACCTCCCCAAGGAGGAGGAATGCTCATCAGCCCCCTTTCCCTCCCATATATGTGGACATCACAATAAGCAGAGTTTGTGCAATCTATTTATGCAAAACACTGGGTTTATGGCTCGCCAAGATTGAAATCTGCAGCGCGCACTTGCTTTGCTGGTCGGCTGAGCAGCACGTTTGGAGAATGTGTAGTTAACGATACAGTATAAAGCAGAGAGCTCGGTTCTTATAATAATTTTGTTATGGTCAATCTAAACCTAATATCCTTTTTCATGGTATTTTCTGCTATCCTAAATCTTTCCTTTGAAAGGCAATAATGGGCAGGCCATCAGCACAGCTTATGGGGAAACGACTATGCTTAGAGCAACCCTGATTAGTGGCTGATGGCCCTGCACCTCATCCCAAATAAAGTGGCATGTCCAAATGACCTGCATTCATGGAGCAGGTTGTTTGTCTCAGCTTGGCCCAGCCGTGTCTGCACAAGGAGGGATTTGGGCTCATCTCTAAGGATGACTGTGACAACCGGTACTTCTGACAGATGTGCAAGTCCTGATGCTGGCAGCCCCAGACTGGCGGGGTCACCCCAGAGAAGAGTAAATATAGGCACCTAGGAGGGGGTGTGAGGAACATTGGCTACTGGGCTTACGGAGAGGAATGACAGCTTTGCCAAGGGGGTTATTCTCTCCCTTTGCTGCACAGGCCAATGTCTGAGAGCAAAATGCCCTTTGCCGAAAGATGCCTTCTCTAGGTAGGGATGGGGATGGGGAGGCAGTAACAACACAAGCTAGGACTGCTTAGCTCTTATCCCAGCTCACATGTTGCCCTTGTCATGCTGGGAATCCCGTGGAGTTTCTAGAGGCCTTGAAGAAGCTATGCAAGGCAGGGGTGATGAGCAGAGCAGCCTCCAACCCACTTGGACACATGGGGTTAATGCACAGGCTAACAGGAATCACATATGTTGGATTTTCACCCTATCATGAAGACTAGCTGTAAGCCTCACAACTGTGAGATTTAAGAAGTTAACTGGACAGTGGGTCCTGCCAGACCTGTTCCGCCCATTCTCTCTGGAAGGTGGCCACCACAGACGTGGAGATAGTTTCAGCTTTAGAGGAGACAGTGTAAACTTACTTACCTGGCTGACAGAGTCTTCTATATACAAAAGGCTGTGCACATCCCATGTGCTTCTGGCTGATGGGGCAGGAGACGGGGGAATCCTGAGGTTTGAGCTCCTGTGTTCTTCTTCCCAAGAGACCACGTTGGCCCACAGGGATCACTTGTCCTGTCCTTGTGTGGACATGTTTAGGAAGTGGCAGGCATTTTACAGGGAAGAAAGCAGCATCAGTCTATGGTGTTAGTCCGCTGGGGTGGCTATAACAAAAATACCTAGACTGGCAGGGCTTCAAAGCAACACAAACTTGCTATTTTCTTTAGTGTGTAAGTGCCTTGTGTACATGCACATGTGTGTATGTGCATGCACGCACACACCTGTGTGCATGTATACATGTGTGCATGCTTGTGTACGTGCGTACTTATGTGCATGTGTGTGTTGTGTTTGTGTGGGGTGTAAGTGGATATGGATGTTTGTGTGTATGAGAGTGGAGGTAGTTTCAGGCATCTTTCTTAATCACTCTCTATACATTGGGGCAGAGTCTCTCACTTGAACCCAGAGCTTGTTAATTTGACTAGTCCATCTAGCCAGCTTGCTCTGGTGATTCTGTATCTGCCTCATGGGCTGGCATTTCATGGATGCTGGAGAGTCAAACTCTGATCCTTATGCTTGGGTGGTAAACCATTTACTTTCTCCCAGGAGCTTACTCTCTTGCAGCCCTGATGCCTAGAAATACAAGTTTAAGGTGTGGAAGTGTTGGCTCCTTCTGAGGCCTTCCTCCTCACCTTACACATGGTGATTTTCTTGGTGTCCTTGAGTGGTGTTTTTTCTGGGCACACAGATCTCTGGGGTTTCTGTGGGTCCAAATCTCCTCTCATTAGATGCCAGTTAGATTGGCTTAGGGTCCACCCTCGAAGTCTTCCCTTTACCACCTCTTTAAAATCCTCTCTCAAAGTGTTGGTTCTAGGGTTTAGATCTTCATAGATGGATCTCAGAGGGCCCCAAGCACCCATTTATCTGTCAGCCACTGGCATAATAATGCTGTGAAACAAACAGCCTCCAATGGCGTTAGACATTCATTTCTGATTCTAACATGGGTAGGAGAAATACCGGTTTGCAGATAGGGTTGCTTTGGGAAAATCCAGGCTTAACATGATCCAGGCTTCAAGATGGAGTCCAGTTGGACTACTTTGGGAACAGAAGCCCCCTCCTGCCCGACCCTGCTCCCAGTAAAGGGGCCATGGCCTCTAACTACATCCAATTTCCCCTGGACAAATCAAGTTTTGTGCCAAGATTATAGAATTCATTTACAAAGTCAACCTGATGTCTACGCCTTTTGTTTTAAGCTGTGCCTCTTTCATTTTTAATTGGTTATTTTCTGATGGTCTTGTCTCAGCTCAGAACTTAGAAGATTGTGGAGCTTTTGGTCTGTGGTATTTTCTCCCAAGTCGCTCTTTATGCTATTTTCAGCAGGGGGTGCCTGTGACCCTAATTCCCTCCCCCCACATTCACCCTCATCCAATGAGTTGCTGTAACCTGCTGCCCCAGTTATCTCAGCCGCTACGATTCTCAAGGTGTAATAGAAAAGATTATGGAGCAGATAAAAGCCAAGAGCTGATGGTGTCCTGCACCGGTGTTTTCTTTTCAGTCGCCATTAGATTCACAGAATGCCTCACAGTGGGTGGGTGGGCTTTGCCAGCCTCAGAAGTTCACACTGGGTCAGCGCAGATTTGCACTGTGGAGCAGGTTGATCACCTGCCCTGTTATTGAAATAGTGATGGGCCTGCTTTGGAGGAATTCAGCCTTCGTCCCTGTCATCTTCTTTTTGGGGGAGCAAGTCTTACATTAGTGTTGCTCGTTATCTATTCCCAAAACAAATGTGTTTGCTCTTTCTGAATAGTCTTGGGTGCCCCTCAGTCTCCTGGCTCCTTAGCTGATGTCCCTCTGTCCTTTGCAGCCCCAGATGGTATCTGACTGAAATTTTAGGGCACTTACCTTTGGAGTTGTTCATGTCACTAGTCCTGGGATTCAGGATTCAGAGTAACTTGCCTTTTTCTCCTTTATTTTACTGTGATAAAAACACACAGAACATGAAACAGTCCTTATTTTATGAGCATCCAGTTTAGCAGCAATGGGCACATTCCCACGGCCCAGCCACCGCCACTGTCCATTTTCAGAACTTGTTCATCTTCCCAAACTGCCACTGTCCCTGTTGAACAGACTCCTCGCTCTCTAACCCAACCTTTTAGACCAAGAAGCCAGGAGCTCACTCGTTGCTGAAGGGTCTTCATGGCATTGAACCCATGCTTTTACCACCAGCCATAATCATGTTTGATGTTCATATCTGGGTGTGTGGCCAGAGAAGCTGCCCTGCACCCCAGGTATGGGTAAGGCAGGGTGTGGGCACTTCGGTAGCTCAGCTCTCTTCAGATGTTCATTTCCTCCTTTGTACTTCAGTCTTGATCTCTGGCTATGGATGCACTGGTAGAACTTTCCAGATAAGAGGTGAATGGTTTCCTACACAGGTCTGCATACATGGGGGCTCAGCACATGATTTAGGAAATGTATGAATGAGGTAGAATTTGTGCAGTGATGTCTGGAGGGTGTTCCCAGTAGCCCTAAACTCTGGTCTCCTTCTCAAAGCAGGACTTGGGGGCTGAACTCTAAGGCAGTAACTGTCTTTAATGTTTCCAGAACCATCTTTGAAGGAGCAAGGACATATAGTGCTTGCGTGTCCCTGGTCCAAGGAGGTGATCTTGCTCTTCCCCAGGTCCCTGGATTGTGGGCCCTTGGAGGGAATGAGGACCACGTTGGTCCATTCCAGAGCCTGCTGGCTTCTTCACTGAAAGAAAAGGGGTTTTCATTCTATTTCAGGCTTGAGAAGCCTTTGCAATCAAGCAATTTGACCTATGGTTCAGAATGCACTGTTGTGCCTTTAACTGTCTACCAAGGCACAGCCTTCTGTTCTGCTTAGCAGGCGGCTGAGGGTATGTGAGAGAGATTTCCCTGAAGTTAAGTGGCATTTGAGAGCCAAAGTCTTGACCTAATGCATTAAATACTTGATTCCCAAATAGCTATGAGGGAAGGGAACAAGGGCACCTGCAGAGACTGAACACTGAAGGTGGATATAGACCTCACAGCCTAAGATAAGGGGCCTCAGGCTTTTTTTTAGGAAGGATATTATAATTATCATTATTGATAATTCCATGGAACCTACATTGAGAACTTGTTTTCCCAGACACTTTCACTGTGTACATGTGCGTCTGAATGAACACACACGCATGCACGCACGCACACACTCACGCAGAGCTATCATGACTCTAGGTTAATAATCCCTATACCAGACTCTGGATATAAAATTCTCTATTCCTCGGAGACCTTGGTTTTCATTTTCCTTTAACTGTTGGACTGAGGCCACACAGTTATGGAGGGCAGTGTGCCCTACACAGTCTATAGATTCAAATGTGGAACAGAGATTTGGAGAACAGGAAGTAAGAGTCTCACATCTACATGCCTCTCACTGAGCGTCTACTTCTCAAGAGCTTCTAGCAACAGGTCTGCAAGATGAGTATACATACATACATACATACATACATATAGCTTTTTAGTGTGTGCACAAGTGTATATGCATGTACATACACTCACATGTGTCTTTGTGGTGGCCAGAGGCTGTCATCAGGCATCTTCCTCAATTTCTCCCTACCTTATTTTTTAAGATAGGGTCTCTCACCGATCATGGAGCTTACTGATTTTGCTGGACTGCCTGGCAGTGAGCCCCAGAGATCCTCCAGTTTACACTTCCCAGTGCTAGAGTTACAGGTGCACACTGGTGGGCCTGACTTTTTTATACGAGCTCTGGGAGATTGAACTCAGGCTTCATGCTTGTGAAGGAAACATTGTACCAAGTGAGTCATCTCCCCAGCCTTTCCCTGACAAATTTTACAGACTCCAGATTGTAAGGCACAAGTGTAATCACCTTCACTCAGTAATGTCTTTAGCCTGTGGTCTGCTGTCAACAACAGGCATATTGGATCCATGTCCCATGACTGGCATAACCCCCAGTGCCATCATGAGTATTTGGGTTGACTAACTGTGGCTGGAAATCACCCAGCTGGAACAAGTTCCTGGGAAAGAAAAGACCAAGGCCAAGGGCAGATGTATTTCCCAGATTTGGTTTCCTATTGCTCCCTTGGTCTGTGGTCTGTGATGCATCATCTCAATTTATGCCCCCATGAGTAGTGTACTGTGAAACCTTTGCTGATCTGCTATATGGGATGTGATATCCGTGGTGGGTTTTATTCTAGAGTCCTTGAAATATGACTGCTGTTCTCATGATTTTAAGGCCACCTCCTCTGTCCTGCCACCTCTGTCACCACCAAGGAGAAGCTGCATCTTTACACTGTTTGGTGGATTCAGGTGCCTGGGCTCACTGGCTGGTCATGGGGGCAACCAGGAAGGAAGGTACAGAGTGGACCACAATGACCTGATTTTCAGTTGTTGGCATCAAGATGTTGGGAATCACCAGCACAATACAAACCCGATGATTAACAGTTTGTCTACAATCAGGGCTGTGTCTGCAATATGGTAGAAGAAGTGTGAGGAACAACAGGCAGCAGGCAGCGATGATAAATGCATGGAAAGATTTACGATCTCTCACTCCTGCCTGAAAAGAATAGGGAGCCTGTGAACAGAGTAAGTGAAGGGCATTTAATTGAAAACACCCTGTCCTTGCCAGAGGGAGCACACTGTCTGGGGGAAGTGCACTTTGTGCTGAGCATTTGTTGACCTGCACAGAGGACAAGCCTTTCCAGCCATTTGCTTCCTCCTGACCCTCTCATTGCACCTGGAGACAGCTCTGTGACAAGTGTCCCACAAAGGGGTCTTATTTCTCAGAAAGGCCATGCCACAGGGGCCTGGACACCACTCAAGAGATCCTCTGCAAGTCTAGTTCTAAAGATGGGCACAGGGGAAAGAGGCACAGGCCGCCTGTCTCTGCTTGTCTCCACATTTCTCCTGGGCAGCCAAATCCTGTTGAGGGTCTCCAGCAGTCTTCTGCCGTACTGGAAACATCCATTAGTGAGCTCCTGAGCAGGGCCTCTCTGACAGGGCTGGGTGGAGTCTTCTGTCTTGGTGAAGATGAGTAAATGTGGGCTCAGTGTGTGTGTGTGTGTGTGTGTGTATGCATACGCACACAGGAGTAACAATTGCCATGGAAAAGTAGATATTAAAGTAGACTCTAATCCAACAGGAATGACGCCCATGTGGAAAGGCACAAATTTGAGATGGCCATCCACAGGCCACAGAGATAGGCTGGGATGGATACTTCCCCTATAGTCTCCAGAAGGAGCCAGCTCAATCTAGTCTGTCTGGCCTCTTGCACTGAGACCCTCAGTCTCTGCTGTTATGTAGCTACCAGTCCGGGGCACTTTAATACGGCAGTTCTAGGAAACTAAGGCTAACGTGACTTAGGATAGTTTTGTGCATGTGCCCTGGTACACACCGGGAGCTCAGCAATGTTTGCTAGATGCACTTGGTGGTCCGGGAACTGTAGCTTTAACCCACATCATCATGTCTGGACTCTGAGGTTCCTTGGCAACACAGGGCAGACTTTGTATGTGGTAAGGTTGCCACGTGGCTTGTCTTCCTTTGGAGAAGTTTCCAGAGTAATGGATTTCTGTTAAAGCTGAGCCTAACCCAACTACTGCTCCCAAGCCCACCAATGGATGTGAATTGAGGCATTTTTCCCTCAGGCAGGTTCATAGGGCTGACCTGACATTTAGCATGAACTGGGTCTGGAGAAGATCCTGAGTCACCGTGACTCTGGAGAGTCACTCTAGGATCTAATGCTCAGCCCTACCCTTCCTGCTGGCCAAGAGCCTCCTCCTTCCTCAGGCTGTGCTGCTGCTCACCTCCCAGGCCCTCTTCCTTTTCCTCAGAGGTTGGCTCAAAGGCCACCTCTGGCCTGTTGTCCTTGCAAGGTACTTTGTGCAGACTGCTCCACACGCCTTGAGGCAGGACCTGCTTCTTCCTTTTCGCTGGTCCACCTTCCCAGACACACCCCGCAGCATTTCTTGCTTGACTCTGGTTTTCAACCTGTCTTCTGGATGGGTTTGTAAGGGCACTGGGAATCCAGTATTCATGGCTTTAATCCACGCTAAAACACGAAACCACAAAGTTTGTGCTTATCCATTCTCCACCACCCAGTGTGGGTGTGGCTAGCATAGTCAGGTTGTTTACACACCTGGAGACTATGTGAACAGATAAAGCCTGGCCGGTGGCTTTGCTACACTCCTGCCTCTACTGGGCCAGACTGGAGGAGCCAATGTGGCAGGTCCCAGGACATGAGGCTAATGAGGCAAGATCCTGGCAGTGCCACATGGTTGGGGTCAGATACTAGCCTCGAGGCCAGGACAGTGTCCACAAGTCAGGTTGGCTCCAAGGTTCCCCTAGCTGTTGCTCTTTGTCTATTTTACAGGTGTCTGTTTCTCTCTAACTCTCCCACACCCCAGACTTCCTGCATAGGCAGGGTGGGGACTTCCAGTTATGTAGGTTCTGTAGTAACTTTTTCTTTCTACTTTCTCGCACAGGCATTTCTCCCCCACGAATTTATAAATTCTCCTTTGGTATCATTTTTGAGAGTCACATGGTCCCTTGCCTTTGGAAGTCTTAGGACGGAGTCCAGCATTCCTCTTCACATTTGGACATTGGCTTCATTCCCAGAGTTTGACCCCTTGAATGACTTGCACTGTGCGAGGCATGTGGAGAGCAAGCAGCAGGAGAAGGTCACAGAGGTGAGGTTATAAGGTCAAGGTATTGAGTGGCCCTTGAGGCTCTTGGTTCTCTTGGTGGGAAGCCCAGACTTGTGGACACTGCCCTGGCCTTGAGGCTAGCATCTGGCCCCAACCATGTGGCACTGCTAGGATCTTGCCTCATTAGCCTCATGTCCTGGGACCTGCCACATTGGCTCCTCCAGTCTGGCCCAGTAGAGGCAGGAGTGTAGCAAAGCCATAGGCCAGGCTTTATCCGCTCACATAGTCTCCAGGTGTGTAAACAAGGCAGGATGCTCCCTGTCTCCTTAACGACAGCCTGGCATGACCAGCCTTGAGCTGGGCACACAGAGGGCTGCTGCCTTCATCCTGCCCATGTTCTGGAAAAATCCCACCTACCTTTGGCCCTTTCTCAGTGCACCTGCCTGGGAGGGCCTGTTCTGTAAGTTGTTTTTAGTGCCTACCTTTGAGGGGAAAGAGGGAGGGAGAGAGAGACAGAGGAAGATGGGTAGAGGAGGAGAGAGTGGGAAAGGGAGAGAGAGAATATGAATATATAACAGTACAAATGTGAAGTGAATGAGTGCTGAGAACAAGTGAGTGTCTGTGAATGTGTGAATGTGTGTGAATGAGAGGGCAGGCCTAAGTGTGGGGGCATGTGGATGTGAACCGAGCATGTTCATGCATATGATTATGCAAATAAGTGTGAATGTAGGCAAGTGAGAGACCAAAGGTATCATGTGACTGTGTTGGACTGTATTGAGTGTGTGTATAGAGTGTGTAAATGAGTATGTGTGTGTATGTGTGTGTAGAGTATGAATGTGGGAGGATGTGGGGGGGGGTCTATTACGGTTGTGTGCTCAAACACTGCTGAGGGTAACCCCCACTCTCTGGACTGGGTTGGAGCTGAGACCTTCCACTTTGCATGGTGGCAGAGCCAGCCGACTCTTGGTTCCCAGTGGTCCAGGCGCATCCAGGTTCCGACTCTATCTGCTTTAGTTATGTTTCTTATCACTGTGAACAAACGCCTGAAAAGAGGCAACTTGAGGGAGGGAAGATTTATTTTGCCTCATGGTTTCGGGGGCTGGAGTCCATCATGGCAGCAGGCGGTGGCTCCGTGGTGGTGGCAGTTTGCAGCAGCCAGCAGCTGCTTACTCACATCTGAAGATCAGAAAGCAGAGGGAGGGGGGATGGGTAGTGGGGCGAGCTACGGACTTCAGGCCCTGCCCACAGCCGTCTACTTTCTCCATTGAGAACCTCATCTCATGTTTGTTTCACAATCTTCCAAAAACAGTGCCACCAGCTAGAGACTAAGTGTTTAAACACCTAAGAGGTGTGTGTGTGTGTGTGTGTGTGTGTGTGTGTGTGTGTGTGTGTATGCATTTTATACTCAAACCTCCATTCAAGGTAACCGTCCGCGGTGCTGGAATATAGATACCGGAGCCCTGCATAGGATATGATACTCCTTCTGGACCAGGAGGCAGGAGGCCCCAAGTCAGCCCAGACTCAGAGGAACACTGCCAGCCCAAGCAAGGCTAAAGAGGATAGCTAAGGCACAGGGTAAGGACCAAGATCAAAGGTCTGGTTCTAAGCCTACTGGAGCTCTGTACATGCTGGGCTGACCAGCCACCACCCAGAGGTTTCCAGTTCCATGGTTAGAGCCATAGCAGGGCCTGCTGGGGGCACAGCTGGAGTTATGGTGTGAGTTGGGGGAGATGTCAGAGGGGTGGCATGATGGTAACCCTTTGACAGTGTCCCTGTGGATCTCAGATAAAGGTTTGGGCTGAACAAGGATACATCTCCCATCCCAGGGATTTTGACAGGGGAGGACTCCTGGGAGAGCTGTGTGGGCAGGAGCCACGTCCTTCACGGGACTCTGAAAACGGGTTCCACAGATGATTTTTCCCACCAGCTGGGAGTTTCACCTAAAGATAGAGCTTGGTGTCAGATCCTGTCATGAGCACTGTGCCACTGTGCTGACTTCTCCAGAAGTCACCTTGCATCTTAAGGACAGATGATCCCTTCAGGAATGTGGCTTGGTTAATTGAGTATCACTGCAGTTTTCTGAAAAAAAAAAAAAAAAAAAAAGCTTTCAGAATGTGGTGTTATATTTAGTTTTTCAACAAATTACCTGAAATTGTTTTCAAAGTTGTATTTTATTGTTGAGAAATTGAAAATGTCATCTTGAATTATTTCTTTTTTGCAGACCACACTATCTTAATTAACCAGGTAAATTAAGAGAATGTTCTCCTAAATGGGCCTTTGTTACCACTCTTGTCACAGTGGATGGCAGGGACCAGCAGGGAGGGCAAGGCTGGCTCTGGGTGTTTCAGATCGCCTTGTATGTTGATATTGAGCACTGACCACCACACTTGCAGCTCTCAGAGGGGAAAGCAAGGCTGGGAGTAGAGCGAGCACTGACCACCACACTGGAAGCTCCCAGATGGGAAAGCAAGGCTGGGGGTGCAGCTGGGTCTTCCCAACCCAACAAGCTTATCTCTGCTCAGCTCTCAATATTGCTGCTTCATTAAAAAAAAATAAAATACACATGGTGGCATGCTCCTCTAACACCAGCAGTCTGAAGGTTGAGACAGGAAAATTGTAAGTTCATGGCCAATGTAGGCTACAGAACAAGTTCAAGGGCAGCTAGCTGGGCCTGTATAGCAAGACTGGGGATGTAGCTCAATGATAGAGCATACATGCACTAGGTAAGTTCAACTCCCTCACTGTTAAACAAATCAGTGATGAATGCTGGCTTGGGTGGGGCTTCAGGTTAGACGGTATAGGCTGAACTGTTCAGGAGGCCTAGGATGCTAGGTTCCCCATAAGACTAGACTGTCACATAATGTCACTGGGAATCACCTCCCTGCAGCAACTGGAGCTGCTTCAAGACCCCAAGAGTCTGGGGGATGGGGTTCTGAAGGGTTTAGGAAGGGGCCTGGGATGACTAGGGAGTTAAGGTGCCTCCAGTGAAGGATGCAAAGGAGGTAGATAGTCCACCTAGTGCCTTCCACCACGCAGCAAGGGGCTGTGACAGCTGTTCATATGACATTCCAGATGTTCCCTGATAGCTTCCTTAGCCTTTCTAGGAATGAAAGGGCTGGTCACTAGCTGTCAAACGTTACCACCACTGTCCAGGAATGCCCTGCTCGTCCTCTCCATGGCAACGGCTCCCACACAGCCCTCTTTAGAAGTCAGGTTCCAGTTCAAGCGCCACCTGTCAAGCGCTCTGTTTCTTAACTGGTCTGGCTCCCTAGAGCAACTGCAGCAGGTGGCCATGGGCCAGGGGATGCACAACCACAGAGACCCATTGCTGCACAGCTCTGGAGGCTGGGTGCCCAGGTCAAGGGGCCGGCAGGGCTGGTTCCTCTGGGACTTAGGGGAGCATCTGCTCCATGCCCCTTGCAGCTTCTAGCTACACCTGCAACCTGTGGCTTGTATTGCAATCTCTCTGGTCTGCCCCCATCTTCCCATGGCCTTCTCTCTATCATGATTGTGTGTCACAACTCCCCTTTCTTCCTCTTAAAAGATCCTTACTTTGTTTTTCTTGTTTATAATTGTGTGTGTGTGTGTGCGTGTTTTGTGCGAGCATGTGGGTGTCAGAGAACAACTTTTGGATGTCCATTCTCACCTTCAACCTGTTAAGGCAGGGTCTGTCTTGGCATTTTGCCTTATGGCATATTCCTAGGTAGCTTGCTGGTAAGCTTCTGGATGATTCCTCTGCCTCTGTCTCCCGTATTGCATTAGGAGTGCTGGGATTACAGATGTGTACCACAACATCTGGCTTTTTAAATGTGGGTTATAGGGATTTCATGCAGGTCTGAGGTTTATGTGGCAGGTGCTTTAACCCACAGAACCATCTTGCCAGCCTCAGTGTTTTCCTTTGGCTTAGAAAGGCTCCATTCACTGGGAAGAGGCTCTCCCTTAAATCCAGGCTGCTCTTTTGAGATCTAACATGGTGAGATCAACAAAGCCCTTCTTTCTAAACACTCACATTCACAAATCTAGGACCTAGACCCAGGGTGTATCCTTTGAGGCCACTGTCGACCCAGAGCTTTTTATTCCTCCATCTTGCCTTGAATTGTTGCTATCACAGAGGGTAGGTACCTTGACTGGAAGGTGCCCAGCATGGGCATGTGTTGAGAGGGTGTCTCAGGAGCTGGCACCCTGCCTTCTTTGCCTCTGCTACTCACTGCTGGGGCTGGAGCTGGGTATTCCTGTCTCTCCAGAAACAATGGCTCCTACAGGTGACCCCCTGACCCCCAAGACTTGGGCTAGGGCGGGATCTGGCTTCAGGAGGAGGATGTCCTTGCCTTGTGGCCCTTTATCTCTCCTGCCTTTTCCTACAGTGCATTGTGGGCCAGGCTATGGCTCAGGATGTTTGCTACAGCTCTCTCTGATGAGTTTTATCTTCAGGGATATTTTTTTCCTAAGCCAGGAATGGAACAAACACTAAACAACTATGGAGAGCGTAAATTTTTTTTCTCCACAAATGTGACATTAGAAAAAGTATGAAAGTTAAGCTAAAGCCTGAGTTGTGAGGAGAGCAGCGCCCCCCCCTTCCCCAAACCTTGAGTCTTCAGGGTTAGGAGTGGTGCTCTGGCTTGGCCTTGGAGCTGAGGGAGGCCTGGTTCTGGGTCCTCTGTATGTCAGTGGTCATGCTGCATGTTCCCGCTAGAAGGCGCTCTAGACACGGTTTCGGCACACAGCACCTCCGGGGACCTGCCACCTCCCCTTGCTGCTGGGCACACAGGAAAGCAAGAGGCTGAAGCAGGGACGCAGCCCCCAGTTTACCCTCATCAACCAGACACAAAACAGGACTCCGTATGAAGCCAAGAGTGGCTTATTTTCCCTAAAACCCTCTCCTATCTCGGGTCCTCCGGAAGAGCAAGCAGCAAGTGCTCTTAATAACTGAGCTAGCTCTCCTGCCTGTCACCGTTCTCCCTTTTAACTCAGCCGAGAGACCCTAGCCCACGGAACGGTGTCACTCAGATTCAGGGTGGATCTTCCCATTTAAATTAACCGAATCTAGGAAATCGCTTGCAGACATGTTCAGAGGTTAATTACCGTGGTAATTCCAAACCCTATCAAACTGACAAGCAAATTAACCAATACAGCATATGTTCTTTACACAGCTTCTCAATAAAAAAATTACACTTTGGGAAGATCATTCCAAAGTCCTGGATGCTGTTTAAGCTTGAGTGAGAAAAAAAGAACTTTTGGACCCTGACAGAGACAGTAGAAACGCCTCAGAGTCTCACCTGCAAGTGCACAGAGAACCATAGAAACCGCATCACATGATTGATTGTATAAAAGCAAGAACTTTGGAATAAAGTAGAAAATGTTATAACATTTTTGCAATGGAATGGAATATCATTGTGAAAATATTTTACAGCTAAAAGATTTATCTAACCTAAACATAATTTTTCTTTTATAAAAGAATGTATTTTAAAATTTTTGATCTTTTCTATGATGACAAGAGGTCTTGGAATATGCTGCCTAGGATATATTTCTGCAAAAAAAAAATCAATGCATTTAATCCAAATCTTCAAAGTTAAGATGATATTTAGCCAACAAGTGAGAAATATTTTTTTTTGGAAGGAAACTGGGCTATTGGGGAAGCATTAAAACTCCCCAAGTCGACGTTTGGAGATGCTATTTGATTTTGCTGTTGACATCCATATGTGCCATTCTTGCGTCTATGGCTGTGTGGAAGCAGAATTTTCTAACGTAATTCACTTTTCCAAATGAAGACTTTGAATGCACTCGTGGACATAGAAGATGACACTTAGCATTTTAGCTGATGAGGGGAACTGGATGATGTCAGCCAAGCTTTATCCATTCCTGTTGAAGGTTGTCCTGTTAGGAGCCAACATACAGATGCTGAGCAGGATCCATGCAGCCCAGGGCCTGGCTTTGCGTCCCCTGGAATACAGTACTCTGGCTTGTATGTTTAATGCCTGCAAATTCTAGACTCAGTTCAAGTTAATAGTCCTTGAGTATTCAGACTGTGTGTGCACTGGGCTGGGAGGACACTTGGAGAGGGCCAGGGAGCAAGCAGAGGAGGAAAAAGCTCCACACAGTCCATTGGTTGATGGCTCCCTAGGGAAGAGCTTGCCCTGCTGGACTGGCATGGAGGTGACCTCTGGTCCAGATACGACGCTGAGGTTGAGAGGAGCAAGGTATTGACCAAGGGGAGGAATGCAGATGCCATACACAGGCACAGTGTGCATGATTTAGGGCTTTCTGGGTCCTGATGCCATCCTGTGCATATCCCTGAGATCCTCTGCCCTGGCCACCCCCAGAGCAACCACCTGGGAGAAGTAGGGCTTTGTGTGCATGTAAACAGACTACTGATTACAGAGTCATCTTCAATTTCCTTTCTCTGCTACAGTTTGGCCTTGCCTGTGGCTCCTGTTTGCGGTTCATCACAGGCAGAGAAAGCTTAGCCAGGTGTGCAACTGGAGAGTAGAACCTGGTCCCAGAAAGACTGGAGTCCAATGACCTGACCTCACTGAGGATGCCCTTCAGCTGCCACTTTGATGGAAGAGGAAAAACTGGTTAAACAAGACAGACTGACATGAGCTCAGGCCCAGAGGCTGCTCAGCTTCAGGGACAGAGTTATCTTGCCAAGGGACTTCAACAAGGGTCTCTGCAGCTCTCCACCAGCTTTGGGTCTGCTCAGTTGCTCTCTGATGGTGGCTCAGGGCTGCTATCACATTCTGTGTGGTTGTATCTTCCTTAGAACCCATGGCTAGGTCATCGCCACACTTTCAAATAACTTGCAACCCTGATTTATTTATTTTCCACAGTACCATAACTGAAACAAAATAGGTCTACGATTAGTATTTTAATACAAAACAGAGGACTTCCTTGTAAAACAAACTTTATAGTCAGCAGGAAAAAAGTATATATATATATGCATATATATGCATATAATTTATAAACATATAAATTATTCATAGCTGTAATAATTTGGGTGGGGTTTCTGGGGGGAAAGTTCAGTAGGTAAAGTGGTAGCATGAGGACCTGAGTTCAAGTCCCCAGAACCCACACAAAGCTGGTCATGGTAGCTTGAGTCTGTGATCCCGGCACTCCTACGGTAGAGAGGAGGCAGAGACAGAAACTCTGTATGGTGGGTTGAATGAGAACTGCCCCCCATCATCTCAGGTAACTTGTTTCTGCACTTGATGGTGCTCTTTGGAGAGCTTTAGGTGGTACAGGCTTGCAGGAGGAAGTACGCAGGTTTTGAGATGAAAAGCCTTGCACCACTTCCAACTCACTCTCTGTTTTCTGCTTATATTTGAAGATGTGAGCTCTCAGCTTCCCACCCCCTACCCCCCACGCCCCGTCACCCTGCCTGCCACGTGTTGCTATGCCTCCCACTAGGATGGACTTGTATCCTTCTGAAACTGTAAGCCGAAATAAGCTCTCTCTTCCTTAAGTTGCCTTTGATGATGGTTTTTTTTTTTTTTTTTTTTTTTCTTTATCACAACAGAAATGTAACTAAGACACCCAAGATGGTCACTGGCAGATAGCCTGGCATAGACAGCCACGAATAAGAGACGTTGTCTCAAGAAAAGTGGAAATCAAAGACTGGCACCTGTGGTTGCCCTCTGACCTCCACATGCACACTGTGAGTCCACACTCACACAAACAATATGCACACACACAAACATGTGTGAACACATATCAAAATCACAAGAAGATTAAAGACCTTTTTTTGGGTAAGACATAGCCTGGGTGCTTTCATTCTCCTCCTAAGAGAACAGAGAGGGGACATGGGAGCTAGCAGCCAGACTCCTGTGATGACAGGGTTATTTTGGTTAAATCATTAATGCCATGGGCTTTCACCACTGATCTATTGACATTCTACTTTCTTCTGAAGTCTGTAGATCTTTAAAATAATTTTATGATTGACAGATTCACAGAAACTCTGGAAATAGGTGTTTCCCTCCCCCAATATTTTATATATTTTAGTTTTTATGACCAGAAGGTACAGATGGTGAGGTATAATACTACATAGATGATATGAACAAAATCTGATACTTCATTTTAAAATGTCTGGGTTATAACCCTGGTACTTATGACTTCCCAATTGTATAATCTTTTTTTTTCTTTTTTTTCATTTTTCTTTATTAAGAATTTTTCTGCTCACTTCACATGCCACCCACAGATCTCCCTCCTCCCTCCTCTCACCCCCAGCCTTTTCTCCCAAGCCACCCCACATCCCCACATCCCCCAAATCAAGGTCTCCCATGGGGAGTCAGCAGAGCCCAGCACACTGAGCCTAGGCAGATCCAAGCCCCTTCCCACTGCACCAAGGCTGTGCAAGGTGTCACACCACAGGCACCAGATTCCAGAAGCCTGCCCATAGATCAGGGACAGATCCCGATCCCCCTGCCTGGGTGCCCCCCAAACAGTTCGAGCCAAACAACCTTCCGTATCCAGAGGGCCTAGTCCAGTCCCATGGGGCTTCACAGCCACCAGTCCACAGTTCATGAGCTTCCACTAGTGTGGCCGGTCATCTCTGCACGTCCTCCCATCATGATCTTCACGTCCCTTGTCTGCAGAATCCCTCCTCTCTCTCATCAATTGGATTCCCGGATCTCAGCCTGGTTCTTGGCTGTGGATCTCTGCATCTGCCTCCATCAGTCACTGGACAAAGGCTCTGTGATGACAGCTAGGTTATTCGCTAGGTCACCAGAGTAGACCAGTCCAGGTACCCTCTGGACCACTGCCAGCAGACCAAGTTGGGGTGGATTGTGGATTCCTTGTGGATTCCTGAGAGTCTCCCCAGCACCCTGCCTCTTCCTATTCTCATGATGTCCTCATCTGTCATGGTATCTTCCTCCCTGCTCTCCCACTCTGTCCCTGTTCCAGCTCAACCCTCCCATTTCCTTATGTTCTCATTCCCCACTCCTCACCCTCTGCCATCCCCCCACCCAGTCCGCTCATGTAGATCTCATCCACTTCTCCTTGGCAGGGTCATCCATGTGTCCCTCCTAGGGTCTTTCCCTGTTAGCTGGTCTCTCTGGAGTTGTGGGTTGCAGTCTGGCCATCCCTTCCCTCACATCTAGTATCTATTTATGAGTGAGTACATACTATGTTTGTCATTCTGAGTCTGGGTTATCTCACTTAAGATGATATTTTCCAGTTCCATCCATTTGCCTGCAAATTTCATGATATCACTGTTTTTTACTGCTGAGTAGTACTCCATTGTGTATATGTGCCACATTTTCTTATCCATTCTTCAGTTGAGGGGCATCTAGGGTGTTTCCAGGTTCTGGCTATTATGAATAATGCTGATATGAACATAGTTGAGCATGTGTCCTTGTGGTAAGATTGAGCATTCCTTGGGTATATGCCCAAGAGTGGTATAGCTGGGTCTTGAGGAAGACTTATTCCCAATTTTCTGAGAAACCACCATACTGATTTCCAGAGTGGCTGTACAAGTTTGCATTCCCGCCAACAGTGGAGGAGTGTTCCCCTTGCTCCACATCCTCTCCAACATAAGCGGTCTTCAGTGTTTTTGATCTTAGCCATTCTGACAGGTGTAAGATGGTATCTCAGAGTTGTTTTGATTTGCATTTCCATGATGACTAAGGATGTTGAGCAAGGAAATAGGTGTTTTTGAGCCAATGGGAATTGTGTTGCCTAATCTGGGTTTAGGAGACACTACTTTACTTATAACCAGTGTAGCTTTTGGTTGATCATAGGCCCTTTTGTCCCATCTTTGCTTTAATTAATATTAATGAAGTTTGGTAGCCAACACATACCGTGAAGCACAGTGGAATGTGTGCTATTTAGACTAATTGAGGATTTAGCAATCTGTGAAGTCAGTGGCATGGGTAAAAGCTGACAAAGGGAAACCAGCAAATGTGGAGGAAGGAGTGGATGGGTGCAGAGCTGCTGCCCTGAACTACTTCTTCAGTTCTCTGGAGTCTGGAGCCTCAGTGGGCAGCCTGCTGTAGAACATACACCAGGGTCCTCCTTCTCTCTCAGAGGACTTTGGATTAGCTCAGTGTTTTCCTGTGCAGCTCTTCCACTGTTTGACTCATGAGGATGGAGGTGATGAGCATGTGGTCCTCTGCTCACCTCTTCTCTTAGGCTGCAGCTAGCTCCACTGTGGCTCCCTTGGGAAACCCTTCTCAGACATCCCTATCCTCACAAGAGTAAGGTCTACAATTAAAACCCTGGATTCTTAGCCCTTGAGCTAACCCTGAGCATGCTGAGGAAGGCCTCCTCTGGGCTGGTAGACCTAATTAGGTTTAATTAATGAGTTCCAGGAATAGCTAAGTCCTGGAGAATGGCAGGGGCCCTGGGGAAGGAATGGGAGCTTCCGTCTCCCAGATATGTCATTAACGCCTTTTATCACATTGACAGCACGATCACATCTCTCCTGCTCTGTTTTTCTTTGATCCTTGAAATGAAGCTTTGATCCTGTTTCTCGGTTATCACTGAAGGAGTTCCTGGACCTTTACTGCCGGAAGGTAGATTCCTTCAAAGAGTCCTGATTTTGTGGCAGGTTCCAAAACTGTGTGCTTGATGCAAGAGCTCTGCACCTGAGCAGCCTGGGCTCTGTCTCTGAGTGCCTGGTTGGAGCTTGAGGCAGGGATGGAGGTGGTGCTCACCCTGCCTGTCTCTCTGCACTGTGCTCAACTGCAATTCTTACAGACAGTGGTGGTGAGAGGCGGCCGTCAGCTCAACTCTGATGCCATCCACCTGGGTTAGCTCGGACCCTGGGTGGAGAGCAAAGTCCTGTGACAAGGACATCTGCTGGAAACAGGACCCCAGGCTCCCCACATTTCTGTGCCTTTGGCTGTTAATTTCAGGGTTCTCAACCCTTCCTACTTTATGGGAGGTTCCCTAGAACAATGCTTCCCAAGAACAATGCTTCTTAAACTGGGTTGCAAGTCTGTAAAGGGTTGCTAAACTAAGTGTGTGTATGTGTGTGTATGTGTGTGTGTGTGTGTGTGTGTGTGTGTGTGTGTGTGTGTGTGTGTGTGTTATCTCTAAAAATTTGTCAAAAGATTTCCAAACAATTGAGATCAGGCTGCCTTTAAACTCACAGAGATCTTTCTACCTCTGCCTTCTGAATTCTGGTATTAAAATAATTTACCACCATACCTATTACATCATACATTAAAAAAACAACAGCAACGAAACAACCATGGTACCCTAGTGAGGACTGTGAGTTAGCCAGGGCTCATCCAGAACTAGCCAGCTCAAGTAATCCTCAGAAGAGCTGCTCACAGGTGGCTTTGGCACACCTCTGCAGTGAGGCTCTAGAGGAACATTCTCTGACCAGGGCCTGCCTGTTCCTTCTCTCTGCTCTTGGCATGCTGTCCTGAAGGGAGTGGAGGAGGGGTATCTGTTCACAGAGCACCTTCAACAGGAAAAAGCTGCAGACTCCCACTGAGGATCATTGGTCCTGGCTCTTCCCGCATGGCCGCCTTCTCAGAGGAGCCAGATCTCAGGGAGAGGGTTCCACCCCAAATGGGTCCTCTGTTGGTTATGTGCCACACAAACACTATTAGTCATCAGAGAATCTGTAGGCTCTGTTCTTCAGAGGTAGAGACAGCAGGTATCTGGCTTTAAAGTTCGTCTTGGTATAGCTTAGCTGTGGAACATTTGACCAGCATGTGCAAGACTCTGGGTTCTAGCCAATAACTAACTAACTAACTAACTAACTAACTAACTAACTAACTAACTAAAGCACAAACTTAAAAAGTACATCTTGTTCTTGGCAGCAAAGGTGGCCAGCAGGTCTGTCTTGCCTAGGACTGCCACACACGGATAACAATAAAAATTTAAAAATTAAAGAAAAACATTAAGAAATACAGCAGTGATTTAATGGGAATGGGTGTAAAGAGTTACTAGGCATCTTGTACTGCCCAGATTCTGGCTAACTCATGTTTTCCCTTTCTCGGGTCCTATGTGTCTCCTCTTTGACTGGGGGAAATTCTTCTTCAGACTGAGGTGACCTGCTGCCCATTCCAAGCTGTCCTCCTGCCTGACCCCCACGTGGCTTTGCTCTTCTTATCCAACCATTTGCTAGGGTCCTCTTTTGGTGCCTACCATGTCCCGAGCCAGTCCTGCTTGGTGCTGCCCTGAGCGAGAACTGAACAACTGCAAGGTTTGTTTAACTCAGACAGAGACTGAATCATCGACCTGACTGCTCTCCCATGAGAGCTCCAAAATGGAGAGAAGAGAGATGGAGTGATACACACCAAGCTTCGTGGTAGGGCTGGGGCCCGGGGCCTGGGGCAGGTTGAGGAGGAGGCATGAGGGAATGTCCCCAGGTGGGCTGGGGCAGGGTACAGCAGAAAGGCTGGTGCCAGGCCTGGCCACTGTTGGGGAGAGTGACCTTGTGAGTGCATTCAGTGGCTCGTGGTGCCGCCAAGAAGCCTCTCTCTTCTTTCTCCTCTTTACCTCTTTCTCTTCAAAGCCTTCTTACAACTTCAAAGCTATTCTTCACCATGTGAGCTCCACTTTGAAAACTCCAGAGCTGAGTTCCTGTTTGCAGGAAGGAACTGGGAATCGGGTGGACACTCAAGGGGAGAAATCTGGTGACCTTTCAAGCTGAGTGTGGGCTGTGATGAGTGGCAGTGCTTTCGGTGTGCTCTCTAGGAAGGGTTGCTGTCCACACTCATCCTGCTGCTGCTCTGGCATTCTATGTCCCTTTCCAGAAGGATCCAGGTGACCCCAGCAGAGTGTGCACAGTGTCTTCCCAGGAGGCACTTCTGGCTCAGGGCTTAGCTGTACACAAAATGGAAAATCTAATGGTGTCACCTCCCTTCAGGAGGAGAAAACATGTGTGAGGACAGGCTTAGCTTAGTTGAGAAAGACTGATTTGTCTGTTCAAAGCAAGGAAGTTAAGGGTCATGGTCAGTCCTGAATGTTCAGGTGACCAGGTAAGGTCATTTCTCAGGCACTCCAGGTGAAGTTCTTAGGCTCTCAGGACCTGGGATACAGCAAGGGCAGTAGTGGGAGCTGTGTGGTCCCTGAGCTCTATCCCAGGCTCTGTTTTCTAGTCCCAGCTTCCCTTTCTAGCACCATCTTTCTATGGTTCCAGTCATGAAAAAGAGTACTAGCTTCTGTGTCCTGTGTCCATTCTGGGGCCATGGCTCCCTCTGGCCAGGGCCCAGTGATATCATAAGGTGATGGCTGTCTTCTGCTTGATGGATGTGAGGGGACAACAAGCTAGAAGGTACCCCAGCCCAGGTCCTGCCAAGGCTTCTCTATGATACGGACTCACCAGGTGTGGGAGTGGATGGAACCTGACATGCTGGCCTCCGACAGGTGGCTCCATGTAACATACCTCTCCTGCCTTCTTGCTCTGAAGCAGAATTTGAGTCCAGCATTAAGGGAGAGAGGAAGAGAGGGAGAGAGGGAGAGAGGGAGAGAGGGAGAGAGGGAGAGAGGGAGAGAGGGAGAGAG